>CATIWM010377698.1:0-10861 GCA_949671775.1 Mallotus repandus
AAAAAATTAAATCAATACTTGCTTTCAAACTTGTACAAACTCAGCCAAGGCAAACACATGCTTTTATTATATCGATATAAAATTTCATGTGTATTAACCAACCCAATAGCAAACATCACAACCCGGCCATAACATACAGGCCATCACAAACTCACTCTCAAGGCGCACTTGAAGGCTAACCCTTCGACTACATTAGCACGGAATGACCCTTCTCCCTTCATCGTCCTTCAATCAAGTGCACTGTTGTTTATTGCGCAATAACAACCAACACAATCTCAAATGTGCATATATCACCTTAGCACATTCATACATCTCATATAGGTTGGTAATACACAAAACCAAATACCATTTTCATCAAATAATCAGTCAAAACAATGTTTACGCATTTGTAATTCAATAAGCATTTCAAATAAAACCATCCTCATCATTATTCAGAGAACAAAGAAACCATGTAGAACATAAGCTTATTTAAATCACCAAGTAAATAAAATAACTTCAAATGAGGTTACAAAACAAAGCATATATTAGTAATATACTTAACTTACACACTTGAAACCATTATTGTTTCAAAGTTTAAATACTTCAATTAATTGAAGTTGTAACCAAACTGAATTGAAACATTTATTACACTTACACATAATTTTAGATTCACAAAACATCATTAAAAGCTCATTTTATTGCTGTTATATAAAGAGTTTAAGGGCTTGAACATCTACCTACCAAAACAGCCTATAAACACACAAACTCGGTTCACCGAATTTGCTTAACTTGCACCTGCACTTTCCTTGCCTTTTCTAACACCTAACAAATATAAATCATCAATATAATAACCGCAGAAGCTACTCTAACCATGCAGCCCTCAAATGATACGCATAAAATGCAATTAAGCCTAATTCTACAAATCAGCTTCATTGGCTCTAAAATAGCTATTTTCCGGCCTAAATTATAAAAATCACTCTGACTTGTAGAAAAGAAATTTTAACCAGACTTATGTATTTGTTTCTAGTACCTTCAATAAAAAATTTACTTCCATTCGATAACCAAAAATAAAATTATAAAGGCCGCATTACAAGCAGCTCAATTACTCAGACAGACTGAGCAATAAAAAGTACAGGTCTGTTAGACAACTATTCAGGCATAATTAGCTCTTGATCAAAACTAAAAAGTTTTGTAAAACTCTTTCAAGTTTTCTCAAAATTAAACCAAACTCAATTTTTAGTTTCCTAGCTCAAGATATACCAAAAGTATTTAGACTAGTTTTAACTGATGAACTCTGTAAACCTGGTTCACATACTTAAAATGGCTCCTTTCAGAGCTGACTTTGAAAATTTTTTGGGACTTATAGAAAAGGAATTTTGAGCTGTAATTTTAATTACTCTTAAATTTATATGTCTACTAAATTATAAAAAAAAATTCACTTCATTTGGACAACTATAGAACGAGATATGGATAGCTAAATACAACCAGGTCAGTGTATCCTAACAGATTGAGCATTATATTTTTTTCTCTTATTACACTAAGATAGAGACTGAATCATATCACAATCAAAGATATAAAGTTTTAGATAACTCTTTATAGTTTCTAGATAATCAAAGAAAACTTAATTTTAAGGTTTCTAACTCAAGATATGATCAAATTACTGAGACTGATAAACCATACTTTATGAACCCAAAATCTGCAACTTAAGAACCCTAAATTAAATCAACCAAAATACTTAAAATACTTGCGAAATCAATCACTAAAGCTTTAGGGATAATGATTAAAACCTGAAAATTGATTTAGAACTTCAAATTCCTCTTGCAAATCAATCCTAAAATTGGAGAATCAAGTAGCCCTCTTTTTTTTTTCTAAACTTTCTTTCTTTGCTTTTCATTCATTCTTTCTTTCTTTCTTCCTTTCTTTCTTATGGCAGCACGATGGAAGAATGTATACTAAAAAATTAAAAAAATAATGTAACATACTCATTTTGATCCTTAAAGGAATACTAAAGCTACCTATAAATCCTCAAGCTTTCAATCGTTCAATCAAGGATAATAATTTGCTACAATTGAGTCATTTCGTATATAACTATATCTATACATACTAACATATACTTAAATGCAATCAATTATATAATATGTAAATGCAATGTATAATGAATACAAATGTACTTAGAGTTAGGGTACGGGTGTGACACGAACCAATAATATAGTGTAAAACCGTACCTTTTTAAAAAAAAAATGCATATATATATATACACGAGATATTAATGCTCATAATTTTCTAGTTTGCTATAGACTATTAATTACCTAGAGTCCTAGATTTTTCAATTTTCCTTTTACTATTTACAAACACCTCAACTTTAGCCCTAACAATTCTTCATCACATTGTCTTTTTTACAATAGCAATTCACTCACTAAAGTTAAAGCTATTCATCATATCAATAAAGTGAGTATCATGTGCAAGTATATAAATTTTTTAGATTATTTATTTTGATGGTTCTCTTTTTCTTTCTTTAATTTAATACATGACTATATTGTAATATTAATTATAATTTTGCATATAGTAAAATTCTGCACATATTGCTTAAATTCTGCATATAAAATTTTATTTTATTTTACTTTTTTCTTTTGCTTGTAGAATTTTTAGGATCAAGTGTGAAATCCAATTTGGAGAAAGCTACCATTGATGGATGAATGTTTTGGAATACGTGATTGAGTAAGAATTTACTTTACTGGTCTATAAATTATGTTTTGATTTTTTTTGGAAGTTAAAGTAATATGTTGAATTTCTATATTTTGGATGATGTTTATATTGTTATTTTGAGCATATGATTTTAAGTTAATTTTTATGGTATGTTCAGTTTTTTTATTGGGAAAAGGTGCATCTAGGCCCTTACTAGTTAGGCCATGGTTCAACTGGCCCCTTAAAATTCGTTTTGGTCCAAACGGCCTCTTAACATTACATTAGTCAGCCCAAATAACACATTCATTAACTATGTTAATTTACACCGTTTAAAAAATGTTTATGAGGTTCTGAGGTAATTCAACACCAAAAACACCGTCGTCTCCGAGCTTCTTCCATCTCTCACCTCTCCTGCTTTTCTTTGTCCCAACCTCACTACCCTCCATTTCTCTGCCCTTATTGCTCCTCCTCGGATAAAGAGCTTTCGAAGGGAGATGTTGCTATTGACAAGGGTTCGTATGGAGTCGAGGACCTCAGTGCTCCGGGTTGTAAGCTCAAACTCAACTACTAAACGCAACCCACAAATATTTCTCGCCTTTTTTTTTGCTGCGTCTCTCTATTTCTTTGTTTTGTGTACTCTTCATTTTTTTTAACTCTTTAAGCTTTCTATTTTGCTATGTAATGGAGGCTAAGCTATTGAAAGCTTCCTCCTCTCCTGCATTATTGCCTTCTTCTCATGCATCTGAGTTTCCAAGGACTCGTTGTTGTCTTGTTCCTAAAATCAAGCAAAATATTTGTTCTACATTGACGAAAAGACGAGTTCTTTCTATTCAAGCATCTTCTTCTTCTATCGGGTATGTGTATGTGTTGAGTTTTTTTTTGGTTTAACTTTGTTGAATTCTTGTAATTCAATTTTTAACTGTTGTTGGGTGTCTTTTATTTTTATATGGTTTTCATTATTTCAAGTGTTAATGTGTTTTTGTTTGTGTAAATGGAAATTGGGTTTCTGTTTGTTTTATTGTTTATAGTTCATATGGAAATATTTTGAACGATTCTATTAGTTTGCGGATGTCTTATGGTGATAAGGTGATGGTGGCGGCAGCAGGGGGTGGACAATGATAGAGTGGTTTTTGAACTCAAAGAGTTTTTTTCTTGTTCTTTTTCTAACTGGGCAAGAACTATTTGATAATTTGTCACAAAGAACTTTTTTTTTCTTTTTCATTTTCTAACTGGGCACGAACTGGTGCAGATATTAGAAGCTATCAATAAGCAATCTTTTCTTATTTAGTGATTTTAAATTTACAGGTGTTTCTAATTGAAATTTATCTACCATTTTATATCATTCACTCAATTAATAAGCCATTAAATGCCTGGAATTTTACTATTCTTGTCTGCTTGTTTTGTGTTGTAATAGCATACTTTGTCGATACACAGCTCCATAAATGTACAAGTGGTGGAATGCTAAACGGACATGTGCAAACCAGGGCGCTAGAGAATGCAACAATCTTGTGCTCTATGAGCAGACATGTGTAGACCACAGCGCAGGAGAGTGCAACCAGCTTGTGCTCTGTTCATAACGTTGATTTTTTTTCTTTGGATCTTGTTCATGGATGTATCTAGGCTAGGAATGCAACCAAATTGTTTCCTGTGAAAAATAGAATGAAAATTTTAGGAGAAGCTTCATCATGACATCTTTGCTTTTCATTTGTTATCCTCCTGATTTTTTTAATATGAAATTAATAGTCTGTTTGGGCTCATAGAAAATGAATTAATACAAAACATTAAAAAAAGTGACCATTAACGGTCAAAGTTAACGTCAATGAACAAAAATTAGCCGTTAGGTTAATAAATGTATGTTTGGACTAAATATTGTAACGTCTGGAGGCCGTTTGGACCAAAACAAATTTCAAGAGGTCAGTTGAACCATGGCCTAAACAGTAAGGGTCTAGATGCACCTTTTCGCTTTTTATTTTGTTCATTCATTTACTTGTCAAACCGACCAAATCAACTATCCAAACCAAATCCAAATAACTTTGGTTTGAATATTTTTAATATTACTTAATTTAGTTAAAAATTGAAGTGTTCAAAAATCAATTTTATTGGCTTGATTAGAAATTTTTAGTCTAAACCGATCAAACCAAACCATAAACACTCATAACTCTTGTTATAGTACAAATATTTATATCTATACAAATGAAATTATAACTGTTAAATTTATTTTAATTTAATTAAAATTATTAATTTTTTATGTATTAATACCTGTAAATTATATTAATAATTATAATTAAATTAATAATAATCTAACGGAAAATATATTTATATTGATACAAATATTTGTGTCTAAAAGGACTCTATTAAATTAGTTATGGAAAAAGTTGTGTTTACTCTTGCTTTAAACTAAAAATTTAACCAGCATCCCAGTGGTCGACCATATATAACCAAATTAACAGAAACCCTCGACAACCGTACATCACCCAATTGATATAACCCATCCAAGTCTCCTCCTCTGCCGCCGCCCATCTACACTTCCGTCACTGTCACCGTCACCGTCACGATCATTATCATCTTCTGCTGCTTTGGCAGGCATAACAAACCGACAAACTGGACAAGACCCACGAACAGCAAGCCACTTTTCAATACAACCTGAATGAAAGCTATGGTTACAGGGCATCTCGCTAATCTCGCCGCCAACTCCAACGTCGTCTAAACAAATAGGGCACTCTTTAACGTGATCTCCATCGGTAACTATTGTCTTAGGCATAGCATCTATCGACTCCTTTGATGCCGGCAACTGTCCTGCTGCAGTAGCAGGAGGCCAACGAGTGATGCTCCGTCGAAACACGAGCCATCGGGGTACAGGCACAGCTAGGTCTTCTTCATCGTTATGTGGAGACGTTTGCAGCAGGGCAATCACCAGACTGTGCGCTCTAGCTATTTCTTGTCGTGCGATTTCACTTCTTCTAATGATATTATTTTCCATTGTCGTTGCTGTGTGTTGTGCATGATGCTAATACAGAAGATTAGGGTTTTTATATGTTTTTTTTTTTCCAGAATTGGTGTTTGTTTCCTATTAGGATAGGACGACGATAAAACTAGAATTTTTCTTGGACCAAATAATATATGTTTACACCCCTAAACTTATGCTTATTAGTCCTTGAATCCCTGAACTTTCACTTTTATGCGAGCACGTATATATACACTATCAAATAACCACGTGCGTGAACAAAAAGTTTTTTTTTTTTGACTCTTGATGGTAAAAAAATTATTAAATATATACTTTGATATTATTATTATCATTATTATTATATTTAATTAAATAAAAAAATTTAAAAAAATAAAAGTATTATATATTAATATAACAATGTAATATTACAAATTATATGTTGTATCTTTTAAAATATGATTATAGATAAAAATTTTAATAAATTTTCTATTTAAAAAATTATACAACACTCTTTTAATATTTTTATTTAAATAATAATCTAATTTTACAAACCTAATAGAGTTATAATATAGTAATTTATTATATTTTTTTTATGAATTTTCTATTTAAACACAACAGTCTTTCAACTTTTTTATGTTAATTTTTTCATAATTAATTATTTTATAAAATTGATTAATTTTGATTTTAATTATTTACTTATTAAATTTAATTTTATAAGACTTATAAAATTATGTTATTTAATTTGATTTATATTAAATAAAATACAAGTAGACCTAATTAAAATAATATATATATTTTTAACAAAATTACTACTAAAATTTTAATATTTAATTTTTGTTAGAGATAAAATAGAAGTTAACCTAATTAAAATAGGAAACATACTTTCAATTAAATTAGAATTACATTTTAATTAATATAATTTTTTTTTAGAGATAAAATAGAAACTATCCTAATTAAAATAGGAAATATACTTTAAATTAAATTAGAATTACATTTTAATTAATTTAATTTAATTTTATTAGTAAATGACTAAATTATTCAATTTTTATATAATAATGAGTGAAGACCTTTTTGTAATTTTTCATGTCCCCCTTTCCCTTCGTACACGTGCTTTGCACATGAACAAAAATTTTTTTTTTGACTCGTGATGGTAAAAAAATTATTAAATATATACTTTGATATTATTATTATCGTTATTATTATATTTAATTAAATAAAAAAATTTAAGAAATAAAAGTATTATATATTAATATAACAATGTAATATTACAAATTATATGTTGTATTTTTTAAAATATGATTACAAATAAAAATTTTAATAAATTTTCTATTTAAACAATTATACAACACTCTTTTAATATTTTTATTTAAATAATAATCTAATTTTACAAACCTAATAGAGTTATAATATAGTAATTTATTACATTTTTTTTATGAATTTTCTATTTAAACACAATAGTCTTTCAACTTTTTTATGTTAATATTTTTCATAATTAATTATTTTATAAAATTGATTAATTTTGATTTTAATTATTTACTTATTAAATTTAATTTTGTAAGACTTATAAATGTTTTTTAATTTGATTTATATTAGATAAAATATAAGTAGACCTAATTAAAACAGAAAAATATATATTTTTAACAAAATTACTGCTAAAATTTTAATATTTAATTTTTGTTAGAGATAAAATAGAAGTTAAACTAATTAAAATAGGAAACATTCTCTCAATCAAATTAGAAATATATTTTAATTAATTTTATATTAGAGATAAAATAGAAGTTAATATAATTAGAATAGGAGCTAGACTTCAAAGTTAATTAGAATTATATTTTGATTAATTTAATTTTACTTTTATTAGTAGATGACTAAATTATTCAATTTTTATATAATAATAAGTAAAGATTTTTTCATAATTTTGTCTATCTTGTGCAGCAACACTTTATTTCTTTAATATATTTAATATTACTACTTTTATTTACTCAAAAAGTAATTTAATGTAGATTTTTAATTTCAACTAAAAATTAAATCATAAAGATTAATTAATATACTACTTTTCTTATAAAAATACTACTCTCTAACAAATTATATATTTTATTTTTTAGAACATAATTATAGATACAAGATAAATAAATTTTTTAATTAATTTAATTATTATTATTTACTTAGTAAACTTTAATTTAATAAGCATTTAAAAAAAATTAGAGTATTATTTTATTTATATATCTATCTATTTTTCAATTTTGATAGTGTTATATTACAACACATATAGTAATTTATTTCAATTTTAATTATTTACTTATTAAATTTAATATAGTAAGACTTATAAAATTATGTTATTTAATTTAATTTATATTAGATAAAATATAAGTAGACCTAGTTAAAATAGAAAAAAATATATTTTGAACAAAATTACTACTAATATTTTCAATAATTTAATTTTATTAGGAATAAAATAGAAGTTAACCTAATTAAAATAGGAAATATACTTTCAATCAAATTAGAATTATATTTTAATTAATTTTATTTTTATTAGAGATAAAATAAAAGTTAATCTAATTAGAATAGGAAATAGACTTAAGAAAATTAGAATTATATTTTAATTCATTTAATTTTATTTTTATTTAGTAAATTACTAAATTATTTAATTTTTATATAATAACTAGTAAAGTTATTCGTGCTTCACAGACAGCGGGAATAACTTAAAAAAAATGGGATTTTACATAAAAAACTTCAACCTTTAGAGGTACTTTCAAATAAAATTTTATCCAATTTTTTCTTTCAAATATAACCACAACCTTTGAAATGTTATGACTGTACTGATAATGTTGAGTTTTTTGTTGAAATTTCTTATACCTAGTATGCTAAGTTGAAATTTTGTAGACCTAGTACGCTGAGTTTTTTTGTTATAATAATTGAATTGCACTTTAATCTGTTTAAACAGCCTGCTAATCCAAAATAAAACACTCAATTGGAGGGGAGAAAATATCAATTTGGGAGCAAATGCATCGGTTTCATCTTCTGTCATCAGCACAGTCATCGAAGTGGGCCCTATGGATCATAAAAAAATAGTTTCATCTCCTGTTACCATTACAGTCATTCAATGAGGGCTTTTTTTTATAACGTTTTAAAGGTTGTGGTTATATTTAAAAGAAAAAATTGAATAAGATTTTATTTGAAAGTATCCATAAATGTTGGATTTTTTATATAATTTCCCCTAAAAAAAATTTACATGTATAAAAAAAATTTACATGTATAAAAAAAATATAATTCATGTTTTAATTATAAAATCCAAAAAAAAAATTTCAAGATAGAGAGCATAGGGAAAAATAAAAACTTTTACTTTCATGAATATTGTTTTGTATTGAATTGCATTTCATATATAGATAAAAAAACAATTCAAAAAATTAAAAATAAAAAATGTATTTATTTGAAATAGCAAATACTGATAACGAAAGACTCAACCAATCAATACTTTTAAAGAGTAGTAAAATTATTTAAATAAAAATAAAAAATCTAAAAGAATCAAAATATAGGTCAACAACACAATATATAGGATTATTATATAGATACAAAGGGTAGGCATGGCGACGTCGTTTGCTTAACTGTATTGGGGCAAAAATGGAAGTTTACATTATGACGTCGTTTTCAGTAATGGCTACTGCAATTGTCCGCACAGGCTAAAAGCGGTAGCATTTTTGTGATTCAGTGGAAATCAAATGGTGGAACAATGAAGAAGAAAACGGTGGCAATTTTGTTATTAGCTTGAAATTGGATTGGATGGCAAAGCAAACACTGTTGATAAACAGTGAAATTAATCCTTCAAGTTTATATATATAAATAGATTTTTAACAAAATTATTACTAATATTTTTAATAATTTAATTCTATTATAAATAAAATAGAAATTAACCTAATTAAAATAAAAAATATATTTTCAATCAAATTAGAATTATATTTTAATTAATTTTATTTTTATTAAAAATAAAATAAAAATTAATCTAATTAGAATAAAAAATAGACTTTTAAAAAAATTAAAATTATATTTTAATTCATTTAATTTTTATATAATAACTAATAAAGTTACTCGTGTTTCACAACGGGAATAACTTAAAAAAATTTTACATATATAAAAAAAATATAGTTCATATTTTAATTATAAAATTCATAAAAAAAATTCAAGATAATAGAAAAAAATAAAAACTTTAACTTTCATGAATATTGTTTTGTATTGAGTTGCATTTCATATATAGATAAAAAAAATTCAAAAAATTAAAAATAAAAAATTTATTCATTTGAAATAGCAAATATTGATAACGAAAGAATCAACCAATCAATAATTTTAAAGAGTAGTATTATTATTTAAATAAAACATAAAAAATCTAAAAGAATCAAAATATAGATCAACAACACAATATGTAGGATTATTATATAGATACAAAAGGGTAGGCATGGCGATGTCGTTTGCTTAACTGTATTGGGGTAAGAATGGAAGCTTACAATATGACGTCGTTTTCAGTAATGGCTACTGCAATTGCCCACACAAGCTAAAAGTGGTAGCACTTTTGTGATTCAGCGGAAATCAAAGGGTGGAACAATAAAGAAGAAAACGGTGGCAATTTTGTTATTAGTTTGAAATTGGATTGGATGGCAAAGCAAACGCTGTTAATGAACACTGAAATTAATATATTTTTTTGATATATAAATAGATAAATAAAGACTTTTTCGTAATTTCACCTTTACTCTCCCTTATATATATATATAGATGTATGTTATCCAACGAAAAAACGAAGTCCCCCTCCAGATCAGTACAGGTGCCTTGCCTTAAAGATTGTCGGCAGGCCAAGAAGAGAAGATAAATTTGATGATTTATCAGGTACAAATCCTTTCAAAAATTAGCATATCGTACAAAGTTCATAACTTTGGAGTTTTGATGCTCGTGTGAATTATTTTCTGAGCTAAGTTTGATTTTTGTTGGCCAGGGAAAAAACGCTGATAAAGCCTGTGATGACCGTATCAGTCGATTGCCCGATGATATTCTTTGTTTGATTCTTTCGTTTTTGAGCATGAGAGATGCGGTTAAGACGAGATTATTGTCGCGCAGATGGAGACGTCTATGCGCATCCAAATCCAACCTTCGGTTTGATCTTCTCTCCGTTGTTGGAATTGACAGGGGTAAGTACATCCCTGTCAATTACGAGGAGATATTTTTGAAACATAAATCTAAATTTATAACTGGGGTCACTCAATTCTTGAA
>CATIWM010377703.1:0-33124 GCA_949671775.1 Mallotus repandus
TATAAGACAAAAAATTATTGATAAAAAAAAAAGAAAACAAATAAAATGTTGAAAAAAAAGTATAAAGTTAAAAAAAATTGAAAAAAATCAGTAAAAGGAAAAAATATTGGAAAAAAAAAATACAACTTTAAAAATAAGGATGACAAGAGGAATGAGCTATATTTGAAAGAAAAAAAGTTAGAAAAAATAGTTTTGAAAGTTTTTCAATTGAACGGATTTTTTGAAAGATTTTTGTTTGTTTTTTGTATATTTATGTAAAGAACCCATAAATAAAAGCCTAATATCCTGTTTTCCTAATTCTAATTGATTTTACAGAAAATTTTAATTAAAATCTAAGCCATATTAGTTTTAATTGAATTTACCAAATTGAAACTCTAATTTACTAACCAATTAATTTAAAATATAAACACATACCACATACACACATGATTCCACTATTCCCAGTACTGGGGCTATTATAATAATCTATTGAAAGTTAAAAATTAAAATACAATCCAATAAAATACAAAACAAACTGCCATCAAAATATAGAAATAAATAAAAATAAACCCTAAAAACTACATTCAAATACAATTTAATCCATGACATTCCATAGATCTTCATGGGTTGGCCTTACTCCATCCATAATCATAAACAAAAATAAACAAATAAAAATAGTCAATGAATAATTTGAAATAATAAACAAAGAAAATAAAATAAAATAAATAAACAAAAATCACAAATAAAAAGAAAGGAAATGAAGATGACAATGGATACAGTATTCATTCCCCTCAAAAGAGATTACCACCCTTAATAGAGAAGTTAGTGACTTTTTTTATGTTGTTTGTGAGTTTTTTAGTTTTTATTTAATCTGATTGATGGTAAAAACCTAAAAAAACTACATGAAAAATAAAATGAGAGACACAATGTTGCCAGGAGTGCAGAGAAAAAAAATAGAAACCTAAGAGCCTACTATTTTCTGTGAAAGAAATAATGTATATCTAAAAAACACATCCTATAACTCTAAATTGGATAGTAAATAAAAATAATAATTATAAATTATTTTTATTATTTATCTTATAAATATATATTCATCTATAAATATTTATCAAATAAATTAAATAATGGATAAATACCGTATGTCCGATTATAAATAACCTGAAATAGCCTATTTTCAATTGGAAATAGGAAAGAAAAAGAAAAAAAGTGGTCGCTTTGGTACCACTTCGGCCACTTATGGCGAATCAAAACATTATTTGGCAAATGCAATTCATTTTGCAAATTGACTTCATTTGGGCCAAAGTTGGTCCAATTCTTCTTCTTTTTTTAAATATATATATATATATATATTTCTTTTCCTTTTTTATTATTTTTTTAATTTTTTCTTTTCATTATTTTCTTTTTTTTGAAATTTTGTTTAAAAAAGAAATAATTAAAATAAATAAATAAATAAAAATTTAAAAATATGTTATAAAAATAATTTACAATTTAGCTCAAAAACTAATAAATCAGATTTAATAAATCTAATTTTATAGTCAATTTTTATTATTGTGTCTTCTATCGCATCCGAACTCAAATTATCCAAAAATTGGGTGCTTACAAATACATACTTGATTATTGAGTTGAAGCTTTAATACCAAATGATATGAATATAGTTAACTTGTACCAAACCCGTGTTCAATATTGATATCTTTACATAGGATCATTCAATAAATCAAGCGATGAAACTTTAACCCCCAACAAGACTTTTAAATAACCTATACTTAAGAACCTTTGTCACTAAGAATTAAAGGTCATTCAATGAAAACCTAATATTGACTAAGTCAATTTCAAGCTTTAAGCAAACTCGGTTTGAATCAATCAAGCCTTCACTTGATAAATTCACTAAGTCCCTTTAAGAATCAAAAGAAAGGAATCAACCTCTCAAGAATTGACATTAGTTAAAAGAATTCAACAACTGATGTTTTGCAACCATAATGTGGCTATTTATACTCTAATCATAATTAGTATTAAAAAAAACTTCCAAAAATGACAAATAAGAAACCAAAACATGTATTTAGTTTATCATCGCACATGGCTGTGTTTGAAAACTTGCACGGCCACACAAAACTAAAATGAATTTTGGCTTAAATTTTTCACTCCAAGACACAAACATTCCCTATTTTTCAATATAGCTAAATCATGCAAATTTTTTCTTTCACGTTATACTTTGAAATTTACAAAATTTTTTGTTAGAATTCAAGAAAATTATGGTAAAGGTACTTGAGAATTCACATTGTTTGAAAAAAGTCAAGTGAAGAAATAATCATCCAGCATGCTCGCACATTAAAGGGAACCTAGTTCACCAAAAAAATATAACAACAATCTTTTGGCACGCTCAATGGGACTCATTCCAACGAGATTATTAGATTAAGTAGTGGAGAAGTTTTATGGGTTGGTCATCCAACCAATTCACTTGTAAAAATAGGTGAACTATTGAAACAGATTAATAGAGGCTCAGTACCTCATGATAAAACTTGGACTAAGGCACCTCTTGGCTCTACGGGCTAAAATTTGAGAATTATTGATACTACTACTACTAATGAGGGCATTAATGCTCATGCTATTTTCACAAAATGAATGAAGCAAATGCAAGACGCATTATTGTAGGTGAGCAGTTCATTCTAAAGTTCTACGCAGTAAGTTAGTAATTCTCATAATAATATTGTTCAAAAATCTCTGCAAATGATCATGAATTCATTTGCTAGAATGAATGAACAACTTTTTAAGCAGGGAAGTCAGAATTATACACCAAAAGTGGTGATTTAGCCTAAGAAAAAGTTTAGACATTAATCTGCTAATAAGAACACTTATGGAGTCCAAATGCACGATAATGATAGTAGGATAAAATAAAGTTCACTACCTAAAATTTATGACAAGCAGGTTGATCATTAAAGAAGAGGCATGGGGATAACATTCCACCTATGGAATAAACAATTCCTTAAGGCCAAGCACTAAATCTTCAAACTTATTTACCCTTAGCTCAACCCTTAAAGGTAGGAGTAGACTAGAATGTAGAAAAGAAGGAGGAAATTATTATTGAGGAGGATCCCTTACCACTAGTGGCAATAATAAATTCTATCAATATGAACATGGACCTAAAATAAAAAAAAAAATCAGAGAGAAAAAGGAGGCGTAGGATACACTTGGCCTACCCTCTAGAAAATATGACTCGAAACCATCATCTGCAGACATATCCTTATGAAGTCCATTATTCCAACAAATTAGGATGAGGAGTTTAAAAATAAAAATGCAAAATAGATTCATATCCTATGTCCTAAATGGAAACTAAAAAAATCCAAGAGCTATTGGAGGCCTATTATATGTGAGAGATACCTAACAACAAAGAGAAAGCTCTCAACTCCAAATAAGAGGCCATCACATATGCCTAATTCCATATTTGGGAGGATGAAAGGCCTACACCAAAATTTAGATAATCAAGGATTGTAGTGCCACCACTTATTCTGCTAAGCGAACAATGGCATTGGATAGAGCATAAAAAATTTTCACAATCATTAACACGCATACATAGAAAAGAAGATTCCAGAGACAAAGTGTTGTTGAGAGTAAATAAAAGAAAGAAAGGAGTACGAGGTGGAATCAGATACCAGATCTTCCAAGGATTCAATTTTAAACAAAGAAGAGTCTATTGATAATTCAAATAAAGCTGATATTGGACTTGATAACTTTGGATGTGCTACAATTTTAAAACTATGCTTTAGAGGTTCATGATGTAGGAAACCGTGGAAGATATCATTAAGATTCAAAACACTTGTGAGGCAACATCTTTGAGTGGCATGGAGGATCACTTTAGTGGCATGATAATCCAATCCATTAGGCCGAATCATCTAAAAAATATCATTTTGGAGAAACCATTAGGAGAGTTAATCAAAATAATAATGGTTTACCAATTAAGATTACTGTTGGTAACAAATAATCCCTTAGTGCTTACTTTATGGTGGATTCAACTACAACACTGTGTTTAGGGAGAAATTATTTTGCATTGGACCATACTAAAATGCTAAGTTTAAATAGAGAAGCGCTTGAATACCAATTCTTTATTAAATCTAATTTTTATCCTTTGAAGAGTATCAAAGGAGATGGAGTTGAAAAAAATATTTCCCACTGTGTGGGAAACGAAAGCGAAGTAAATAAAATAAATAACTAGCTTTAGGTAAAAAATTTACCATATAGTAAATTTAGTGGCAATATTTTGCTTTTTGAGTTTTAAATGTTGGTTTCAAAGACACTTCTTTAAATATATAAAGTTTGAATTTTGGTGTATTAATGATTGCTATTATTTTTATTGGTGTGTGAATAAGTGTTATGAATAGTGATGTGTTGATGTGTATGTATATATCTTTTGGAGTTTCCAATCTTAAGTTCATGGTAATATGATTTTGGATGTTAATTGTTGGTTAAGGGAATACTAGAAATGAAATCAATTGCAAGCTAAACAAATATGAGGATGCAACTATTGCATAGGTTAATTTTTATAAATTAGTGATTATCACTCTAACACTAGTCGTGTTAGATGTTGTCAAGCATTGACCTTTCTGACATGGGTGTCGGTTGGGCCGGGTGTGAGACGAACTACTAATACTCTCTCTAGGAGCATAGAAATAACAAATCTAAAGTAAGATGTAGGAGCAAAGAAATCAGAAATACAATATAAGATTTTAGTGCTATCCTACAAATCAGGCCATTCACATCCTATGTAGTAGATAATGATACATCTCAAATAGCTCTCTGATAGCCATGGCAAAAGTTCTAGTGCTTTTGCTGCTCTTGCTATTTTCTTTCACTATGTTCAGTAAGGTAGAGCAGCACCATCATCCTCACCACCCACTGCACAAAGAGGATATTATCACCAGGTGTTCCTTCAATAATAACTCTTGGTTATACACCATCATCAGGGCTCCTGGTCAACATCATGAATGGAGCTTTGCATCGGTCCTTCAAGTCCAGGGCTTGAAGTTACCTATTCCCTCTTATTCACCAGCTCTTCTGCAATCACCTCAATGTGACCGAACCACCATAACCTTAGATATGAATTTGGTGGAAGGCAATCACAATTAATATGAGGAGAATATTCACATCCCTGACCTCTCCTCTTTTGAAGATCCTATAATAAGTCCTAGTTTATGGCATATTCCAATCTAAGTTCAGAGCTTTGCTGGTGATCTCAAGCTGGATTTCTTTGTTGTAGTTGTTTGGATCTCTTATTTTGCAACTGTTGGCATACACGATGTCACTCTTTTAAAGAACTTTGGAAAATCACCATAGGAAGCTATCTTCTAGCCTTAAATGGCAGCGTGTCTTCACTTAGTTATGACTGGGTGAAACCTTCTTGTCGTGTTGCGAAAGGAAGCCTAATTGATGATACTTTGACTGACGCTACTGCAGGTCCCTTCACAATTCTCAGTGTTTCCTGAAAATTCAATAATTCCTTTGGCAGTTGTTATATCATGGACCCATGTCTATAATGTAACATGGACCTCGCACGTGTGAAAGTGCATGTCTTTTTTTTTTTTAACGTCAAAATCCCATCTTTCTCCATGCTCTGGTTTAGCTACATTCTTGAAGATTCACTAGTCTCTTCATGCTCCATGTCGATGCTCTCATCTCCATGCTTAATTGCCTCCTCAACTTCTCCATGTCAATGTTTCTTGATGATGACCCATTTTTCTTCCCTGATTTCATCTCCATCTTCCACTCTCCTTGCTTCCAACTAGATGGCATATTCCACTCTCCTCACTTCCAACTAGATGGCATATTCCACTCTCCTTGATATGGCCTTGAACTAAAAAATGCTGGAATAAATTCAATTTTAAACATTATGCTTTTGCACGACTTGCATAAATAATGAAAGCAAGAGGAATTTTATGAGAATATATAACTCCAATGTGTGTATGTTGTTGTTTTAGGTGTTTTGATGATTCAATTTATTATTGTGTATAAATTATCACGTTAGTATAAATAAATAGTTTGTCACCTCTGCTTCATCAATGAATCTGCAGCTCAAAATCAATGAATATGCAGCTCAAAATCAATGAATTTGTAGCTCAAAATCAATGAATCTGTAGCTCAAAATCAATGTTCATTGATAATCAATGAATATGCAGATGAATTTTATGAGAATATATAACTCCAATGTGTGTATGTTGTTATTTTAGGTGTTTTGATGATTCAGTTTATTATTGTGTATAAATTATCACGTTAGTATGAATAGATTGTTTGTCACCTCTGCTTTATCAATGAATCTGCAGCTCAAAATCAATGAATCTGCAGCACAAAATCAATGAATATGCAGCTCAAAATCAATGAATCTATAGCTCAAAATCAATGAATATGCAGCTCATAACCAATGAATCTGCAGCTCCAAATCAATGTTCATTGATAATCAATGAATATGCAGATCAAAATCAATGTTCATTGATAATCAATGAATCTGCAGCTGAAAAATCAATGAATCTGCAGCTCAAAATCAATGAATCTGCAGCTCAAAATATTTGAATCTGCAAGAAGAAGAAGAAAAAAAATGGAATTTAGCATAAAGAAAATGAAAAATGCAGTGGTGCCAATAAGTATAAGATGCATATCTTAATCAAAGAGTTGCTAAGGCACATGATTGTTATAAAATCTACACAATGCTTTATGCTATAAACTTAAGGCCAAGAATGGACCCACCATTATCAGAGATGTAGTTTGGGAATACTTGCCATTATTATAGATGTATTTTGGGAATATTAGCATAATAGCAGTAGCAATAGCTAATATGGAAGATGCTACTAATAAGGAGGAAGAGCCGCATAGAAGAGAGATGCAATGGAAGAAGACGCGCAAGAAGGATAAGAAGGAAGCGAGGAAAAAAGAAAAAACACGCACATGTGTGAAACCTAAGAGGCACGCACATGTGCGAAACCTAAGAGGCACGCACATGTGTGAAACCTAAGAGGCACGCACAGTATCATGAACAGGGGTCCATGATATAATTTGTGCTCCTTTGGTCAATGGGTCTTTAGACAGGTAGGCCAAATTGCAAATTCTGAAGGCCAGCCCAAAGAAACTTATAGTAAGCCTATTAATGGAGCATGTTTATGGGCTCAAACTCTCAAGTTTAAGGAGCCCAGGGTGCTATCTCTTGGCCATGTCCATCTTCAAGTCATATCTTTGGACTCATCGACCAAATTCATCTGCGCCATTGGCACAGACTCTAAAGACCTTACAAGGTCATCTGCTGCTCTTCATTCTGTTTCTGATGGCGCTGTTGCGTCCAAATCTCCTTCATCCAACTTAGTGTAATTGGAATGCCTTCTAGGCTTTTCGCTTTGTATCTTTTTGTTGTGTTCTTTTGTTAACTATATATAGTCAAATAGTTTACTCCTCCCTTAAGTCATCCCTATGAAGGAGTAAATTATGTGACTATGGAAGCTGGAGGTAATATTTCCTTTTAATGATCAATGGTAAGATTTTAGTGCTGATTTTACAAACATAAGGGTGGAATGTTAGTTTTGACTCTTCCCTGCGGCTTCTTTTCTATTTTTTCGGGTATCAGTTTATTAAGAGAGATTGCAGGTAAATGATTGCTTTTGTTGTGATAGAATATTTATGTTTTAATAATTTTAGAATGAAAAATATATTAACTAAACGGAATATTAATTAATAGATAAATCAATAAGTTGTATATTTTATAAAAAAATAATAATTACATTATATATAATAAATTTTATATATTATATATAAATTTTGTTTTTCATTTTATGCTTTACACATTATTTAGTATATTACATAATTTAATTTTATATATATTTAATCAAGTAAAAATTTTATTTAATTAAAAAAAGACAACATTGGATTTATGTTTAAAATACTATAGTAATTGTACATTATGTATTCATATATATCAAAAAATGATTTATATATTAAATGAGACTAAAAAAATGTTTTGCAAGATTATTTTTATTGCCTTGAAATAAACTGACAAAAGTATGTAAAATAACAGGAAAGGATGATACAAATTGTACTGTTGAACATCCAAAAAAAAAAAAAAAGCTCGGTCTAACAACACAGTCCATTTTTGAGCCTCCATTGCTGAGCCCTAAACCAAAATAAAATCCGAATTAATATACGGATAAAAATTTTAAGGAAAAATCATAAATTTTATTTTAAATTTTGAGCCAATTATTAATTAAATTTTAAGTTAAAAGTTATTTTAATTTCCTTCGTGCATCAATTTTATTCAAATTTATTTGAATGTTTTAATTATTTAATTCATAAATCACACACAATTAAAAGTGAGCAAGAACAGAGCTGCTGTATTTTTTTTCTTAATTTTAATCACAAGTAAAGTAAATTTAACATCGTTAAAACAAATAACATATATAAAATTAAAATCTCTTTCTTATAAAATATATTTCATGTAGTCTTAACCACATGTATAGATTATAAATTCAAAAAAGAAGAGTTAGGTATGAATAAAAGAAATGAAAGAGAAAAGTATCTAACGGTCAAAACTACTTTCTTCGTGTTGTATAGCCTAAAAAGGAAGAAAATAATGACATGATCTTTGAAAGATGATAGGATAAATCATTGAATGTTTGTGTGTACGTACGTATGCGTATATATATATATATATATAAATATGTATGTATGTATGTATGTATATAAGCCAAACATATACCTAACCCCGGAACTTGTAGTGAAAATCTCATTGGCTTTCTATACTTAAAATTTGACCTTATAGATATCTCAACTTGCAAATTTTGTATTCTTTAAACATCTCTGTGTTTTTGCTCCACTCTTCTTAACTAAATTTTTTTTTTATTCTCATAATTTTTATAAATTATCATTTTGATCCTCTCATTTTTTTATATTTTTTTATTATTTTAAGGCATAATTATCATTAATATTATTAATTTGTATACACTTATATATTCTGATTATATTAAAATTAGAATGACAAATATATTTTTAATTTTTTAATATTCATATATTTAATTTTAAAATTAAAAATATTTTATTTACATGCATAGACTTGAATAATGTGTATTTAAAAGTAAAATAAAAACTTATATCCTTATAAATAATTTTATTAATTATTTAATTCATTCTTAATTTTTTTTAATTTAAATTATAAAGTTTATAATATTTATAAATATAAAGTAGTCTTCAAATATTATTAATTTTATTTTTTATTTATAGCTATACTTTAAAAAATTATTAGATTATACATAGTTTAATATGAGATATACCAATTCCACACAAGTAAATAACAACATAAATAATTATTTAGTCAAATGATAGATAAAAAAAATAATTTATATGATTTGCATTATCTATAACTTTATGAATATCAAAATAATTTAAATTTTTTTGGAGTTATTAATCATTACTTAGAATAAAATATTAATGAATAAAAATTATAAATTAATGATTATCATTTTGTAGGTTATTAACTTAATTAAGAGAAATTAACAATTTATAAGTATTTTTATTCATAGTAATTAATTAAATTTGAGTTATAAATTGTGCATATAACTTTATAATATTCACTTATTTTAATTAAAATTTAAAAATATTTTATTTATACATATAATTTTAAATAATGTTGATTTAATATTAAAATAAAATTTACTTTTACATAATCAACCTTTGTCAATTATTTTATTACTAATTTTAAATTTTTACAATTTACAATGTAGAATTCATAATACTTTATAAATTTATTATTGTTGTAATATGAATTTTTTTATGATTTTATAAATATTAAGGTATTTTAAAAATTTTTTAAGTTATTTTAATTTTATTTTAAAATAACTTATTTATTTTATAAAAAAGTTATAAATAATATTTTTATTATTTTAGTAGATTATAAAGTTAATTGAACAAGAAAATATATGTTTAAATAATTCTTCCCCCCTATTTGAACTTTAAATATAAATTTAGGGACTAAAAAGAAAGTTGTCAACAAAAGGCAAATTGAACCCCTTTCTCAGCTAGAGCGCATGACATCACTATCAGTATGGAGGTGTTTATAAGGTCACATTTTGCAAATTGATGTGTCTATGAGGTCGAATCTTTAGTATAGAAAGCCAATGAGATTTTTACAACAAGTTCAGGGGGCTAAGTATGTGTTTGACATATATATATATATATATATATATATAACCAAAGAAGACAAACAACAATCCTAGTTAAAATTTATTATTTTTGAAATTTTAATTTTTTTGAATTTATTTTTTGGAATCTGAAATATAAGGTGCACTGGACCCGGGAGTCATGACCAGCGTTAGGGAACGGGAATTCACACGAATTCAGAACCTGTAGCAAGCCTTAAACACAATTTACACATCAAACATACATATAAAAATACCTTAGAATTAAAACTTTTAATAACATAAAGAAAGTTCCATAGTTAATATATTGATAAAATATTTATACAATTAATCAGGTACACAATTTCAGTCAAAACAACATCACTATTTACTGTAAAGACGTACAACTACTGCCGCATCTAAAATAATATAAGAGAGTAATAGTTCAAGATTTACATAAATCAGCCAGTGACAAAAGAGTCTGGCGAAGAGTACTACTAGGAAAGGTCTAACGAGAAGAATCCTGAAAAATAATTGAGGGGGTCAGACCTCACTGAGTGAATTATTATAATATATATGCATGTAACCTAATGCACATACACACAAGCATCAATAATAATATTCGTATATTTATATTTATATAATTATTCATACATTCCACACAGATGCTTGAAAATAATTTTCATATTTTATTTTACTAGAGGATCGAAGCAGAACCCTAAAATTTTTGCAACCTTGATCTCTGAACCTCACTAGCCAACATGCTCACTTAAATACCAAAATATTTCTCTTTTCCAAATTGATAATGGACTGGCCCCGAGACACTAAGTCAATCGAGCTACCGCAGTCTCACTGTCGGCATGATTGGGCCCGAGACACTAAGTCAACCGAGTTACAGTAGTCACGCTTCTCAACCACAAATCTCAATAAATCATTTAATCATTTCACACATCAATCAATATATTATAACCTAGCATCTAGCGTACTGTTGCGCAACAGTCCTAGTGTAACCCAGTAGGTAACATGTTCTACGGCTATCATCAAAAACATTATATTAATAAAATAAATCTTGAAATTATATAAACTATGCACGACATCCAAATAATAATGTGATAATAATAATTGCATATATATATATATATAAACATATATATAAAATAATGTGATAATAACAATAATTAAAAGTGGATGCAATATAGCATATTAAAATTCACATTTTTTTTAAAACATAGATGCCAATAATATTTTTCTACATGCCATACATACATATAATAATAACTCACAGTTCGAGTGCGCACCTCTAATCTGGTTTTGCTGGCCCATTTTTGAAGGCCTAGCTCTCGGTATAGCTAAAAGGAAATAATAATAAATAAATAATTAGAAATAAATTCCTAATTTTTATACTCTAGAGATTTCTAAAGAATGACTCGATCTAGGACACGACTCAACTAAGACTCAAAACATAGGACCGACCCGATGTCACATTTTATGAGAATTCTACCAAAAATTTGGCAGAGTCTCCTTTGTAAAACGGACATCTCTCAACTAAAAGTAGAGTAATTTCTGCACGCAAACACACTTGAAAATATCCACATCACTCAAAATCTCGGGTTGGGCCCCTGGACTACAAATTACGCTCAACTGAGAGTCAACACATCCACAATTAATAAAATAATATAATTTCCAATAATTTATCAAAAATCATAAAAATTCATTTAAATACCACAATTCAATTTATTTACATAATAAAAAGCATAAAAGACATTTATTTCTAAAATAAATAATACAATCCTAATTTATAATTAAATTCCATTATTAAAATACATTCTTTCAAATTTTGCAATTAAATAGCATTAATTACAAACAATAATTTAAATTGTTCAAATATATAATAAAAATAACCAAAAAATCATTTAAGCTTAAAAATAATAGATAAAATTATTATTCATATATTTTCCCCGAAATTTATTAATAATAAGCTAAAAATAGAAAATAATTCATAAAAATTATTTTAGTACTATTTATTACTCAAAACTGTCCAAAACATAATAATTAACAATAATTTCAACTAAAATATAAAAATTACTAATTTATACTAATTTTTCCAAAAATTCATTTTTCACATAAGCATTCAAAAATTCATAATAAAAATTCTACACATAATTTCCATAAACTTGCTTAACAAAGTTTGCTCAACATACATCAAAAAATTTATTAAAAATATAAAATTTTTTCTGGACTCAGAACAGTACCGGAACAGTAACCCTGAGCCCGGAATAGTGAATTTTCAAAAATTATTCCAAAAATTAAATCTAAGAACATTTTTGGAAAGCTCTCAACATCTAGATCAAAATTTATAACTACACTTAATACTAATTCTAACTCAAAAATAATCAATATTCAAAAATAGGTAAATTCAATTTATATAAAATTGGAGTTGAATCGAGCTCTGATCGGACGAATCGAAGGAAGGTAAATGAAGCGCACTTTGAGACGAAGAGAACCAGCTATCAAGCTCGGCCTGAAGATGCCAAAAAAGTCGCTGGCAAGGGGGAAGAAGATCCGGCCAAAAACGAAGCTGAAGGGAGAGGAAGAAGAAAACTCGCCGGAAATGGAGGGAAGAGATGCCTGCTGGCGGCTTGGAGAGGAGATGTGGACGGCGGTGACCAGAGACATGGTGGCTGAGTTGCATCGGATCAACAAGAAGAAGAAGAAGTGGAAGTGGCAGTAGCCACTTTCACGTTTTTGCTACCTTTTTTTAACTAATAATATAATAACTTTAAAATAATAATAATAATAATAAAATAATTAATTTAAAATAATAATAAAATAATAATATCTCCAATTTTTTATTATTTCCTCCCAAACACACACATATATATATTTACACACTTAATAAAATTATCCAAATAATTAAATCTCATAATTATAAAATAATTATTAACACTGCAAATCACAGAAATTTAATTTTATAATTTATAAAAATTCAGGTTATAACGCGTTGTGTAATAATTTAAATATATATATCCTATAAATAATTTTTTTAATAATGTAATTATAAAAAAATCTCAGAAGCATAATAGTAAAGTCACCCTTCATGATGTCACTATTGACGTCGTGAGGCGCGACAGAAAAATTTTCCTTTCATTTGCATCATAAAACGAAATGTGAAACAAAAGTTTGACTAAAATAACCTCCATACCGAAACTACTATAATTTTTTTTAATTATTTAATTCATAAATCACACACAATTAAAAGTGAGCAAGAACAGAGCTACTGTATTTTTTTTCTTAATTTTTTTTAATCACAAGTAAAGTAAATTTAACATCGTTAAAAAAATAACATATATAACATTAAAATCTCTTTATAATAAAATATATTTCATGTAGTCATATCCACATGTATAGATTACAAATTCAAAATAGAAAAGTTAGATATGAAGAAAAGAAATGAAAGAGAAAAGTATCTAACGGTCAAAACTATTTCCTTCGTGTTGTATAGACTAAAAAGGAAGAAAATATTGACATGATATTTGAAAGATGATAGGATAAATCATTGCAGTAATACAATAGTATAATGTTCAATAATTGTATGTACGTCTGTATGTATATATGTGTACATGTATGTATATATATATATGTATGTATGTATGTATATGTATATATGTATGTATGTATGTATACATACATATGATGTCCTCCAATAATTGTCTGTACAATTTTATTTGGGATAATTATACATAACCAAAGAAGACAAACAACAATCCTCGTTAAAATTTATTATTTTTGAAATTTTAATTCTTTTGAATTTATTTTTTGAAATCTAAAATTTAAGATACGCTGAAATGAATCTGTCGTGTAATGATTTAAATATATATATTCTATAAATAATTTTTTTAATAATATAATTATAAGAAAATCTCAGGGCATAATAATAAAGTCACCCTTTATGATGTCGCTATTGACATCGTGAGGTACGACAAGAAACATTTTCCTTTTATTTGCATCATGAAATGAAACGTGAAACAAAAGTTTGCCTAAAATAACCTCCATACCAAAAGTGCTATAAAGTAAGCTTATTCGTGTAAAAAAAATCCAAACATACAGATTTTTTTATAATTTTTTTCCAACTTTTCGCTTTTAATAAAAATGTCTCAATTTCATTAATGATTGGCAATTTTAAACTAAATAGACATTTAGTCAAAATCAAATAAAATATAGTGACGTGACATCAGTAAAATGTCAAATTTATCATTTATATTGTAAAATTTATAGAAATTTATTAGCATTTACAAAAACAAGAGTAAATTATATTTTTCTCTCTAAGTTTTAACCTAACTATCATTTACCTCATTCTTAAAAGTTGAACTTTTGCCTCCCTCCACTTTGCCTTTTGAGGACTTTTATTAGGGTCCTTTTTAATTAATTACCATATAAAAATACTAAAATACCCTTTCAAACAATAAAAAAATATATTTAGCTATAAAACTAATTATATGTTTCATTTTTTTTATGAACCATATCATTTTTAAGTGAGGAATGTATGTATTTAATGATAGAGTTCATAAAAAATGAACCATATCATTACTGTTTCATAGTTTATTATAGTGTTTTTACTATTTGAAAGGGTATTTTAGTCTTTTTATATAGCATTAAAGGAAAAAATGGCCTAATTTTAACGGAAGTCCTTAAATGTAAATATAACTAAAATTGAGAGAGGTAAAAATTCAATTTTGAAACAAGAGAGATGTATATATAAATTAGCTCAAAACTCATGGAGAAAAATGTAATTTGCTCTAAAGAAATTCAAATGTTTGCTTCAAAGCGGAAAAATGCAAACTCTCATTAACAGTCAAAGATAACTCATCTTTCTACTCTCTTGGAGAAGCTTATTGAATCAAAGACTTCCAATCCCCTTACTTCATCCATAAGGTTGTATAGCAACATTACTTCTATGATTTTAGGATCACTCCTACGCCTGACACAAATTAATAGCTTCATCTTTCCCGCATGACAGTGAAGTTGAATATATCTTATCATGTTCACCTCTACTATAGGTGTTTTTTCCTGACTTAATGATTCTTCACTTCTTTCTTCTCTTCGTTCTCCTTTTAAATTATTCAGAGTTATAATGATAATCATTTATAAATTTAGCAATTTCTCAATAATATATTTAATTCTTTTATTATCGTGGTTGTGCTTTTTATTTCATTTTAAATAAATAATTTTTTGTTTTAAAATTAAAAAATGGACTAAATTAAATCATTCTATAAAAATTTAAAAACAGGGATAAACTGTAAATGGTTTTAAATGTTTTTATTTAATTTTGACCAAAAATTATTTATGCTATAACTGCCAAATATTTTAAGCCAATTGATCCAAAAAAATCCAAACCTTTACGACTTGGTGCAATTTTAGTCCATTTAAAAATTGTAGCGTATATGCCCTAATTTGCTAAATTAGGAGCAATTCTAGCTCAAATTTGGTTTTGGTCAAAATTAAGATTGATATCTAGAAGGTGGCATCCAACTAAACTCATAGTCATCTTGACTATAGTGGGCCGAACTGCTACATATGCTTACCTAAGCTTAAAAACTTGACAAAAGTTTAAAAAAGAAGAAAAAACAACATTGTTTGTTCTTACATGCCTAAGTTCTTTGAACCAAAAACCTAAAAATCGGCTCCATTTATCTACTTCCCCTTTTTTCTAATCAAAATCCCTAATTCAATTTCACTCTTCTTCTTTGTCACTGATCTTTATTTTCTCTTTATCTTCATATTGTTTCTAGCCTCTGCCACGTCCATTTCTGAAAAATAATTTTATCCTTCAAATATTAATTCAACTAATCTCTACAAGTTTTGATGACTTAAAAAGTCAAAAAACATGATGGACAAAGGACAAAAGATAAGAAAAGAGTAAGTATAATTTTTCTTAATAATACTTGTGATGGTATATATTTTGATAAAATTTTTGAATGTAGGGTTTTGAAATTAGGGCAAATGATTTTAAATGTAATATTTTTTGGATTATATGTTAATGCATTATGATTAGTGGACACAAATAAACCTACATTAGGACTTAGGAGTTCAATTATTATTATTGAGTGAGTCACTAGAGTAGTATATGTTCATAATTGATTATTTTTGTTAATAATTATTTGAGAGAGATAAAGAGCGATTCTTCAATTGGTAGCCACTAGCTTCTGTATTAGGAATAAAAATTTATGAAATGTGAATAAAAAATCATTGGATTTTGTTTTTATTTTAGATAAAAAATAACAATAATACAAGGATAGTGAATCAAAGATCATAAACACAATAATACATTTGCTTCTTCAATCATCATTATATTGTTGCATGTTTTTGACTTTAGAATTTTTTTTAAAGCATCTAACACAAGGCAGTGTTTTGTTTTTAATTTGATTTTGATTTTTTCATTTTTAAACTTATAGGAAACATATGTTAATATTTTATACTAGTATATGGTGTAATGCACATATTTCATCACATATGCAATTTAGATTATAGTATTTTTCTCTTTGAGCATTCCTAAAGAAGTCTAATGCATATTGTACACATATCTACTAGCTGGATGGACTATTTTACATCTAAATTCCATGTAGTTAGGCAGTCCTTGCTAAAATGTGAAACAAGACTCTAGTCATTTAGGATTGTTGGAGAAGGTATTATTAATGACTAAAATGTGCATGTTTGTATTTTTCAGATTAAAATATAATTATATATTTTGAAATTATGTGCATGTTTGTATTTTTAGGTCTGTGTGCATGTTTACATATTTGGGTAGGTGATTTGATGATTGTGCCTTATTTAGTATAAGAATGGTAGTGTATAGTGACTAAATATAGTTGTTGTCTTTGACTTTGATTATATGTTGGCGTCTTTAATATGTCAATTTTGTTGTTAGTGGTAATATGATATGTAGATAGACACAGAATTGTGCACACACAAATTGCTTTTTTGACACATAAAAATGATGAATGATATCTGTTTTGGTTTCAGTTTTTCTTGTGGAGGTGTGGGTTTAAGGTAAATTTACAAATGTTGATGAATTGATGAAGTATAGAGGTAGGCATAGGATTAAGGGTGGATAAAGGGAGCATGTTTTCATTAGTTGGGAGGACCTAGTAAATTTAGTTGCAAGGTTAGGGTATAGGAATATTATAAAAGTTGTATTATGACACTCAAACTAGTACATGGGATTAAAAAACCTTAATCCATGGTGATGAGCAACTAAAAAATGTGAGAAGAGGGGGGCTGATTTCAACTTCTTGAAAGTTTTCATAGAAATAAATAAGGTGAGTGAATGTCCACTAGGTTTTAAAGTAAATGATCAGGGTATTAGTGAATGCAATGGTGATGGTACTCAAGTAGGAGTTGTGCAAAGTATTATTGAGTGTAATATTAAAGTTAATATAGAGGGTGATGTTAAGATAGAATTAATGGAAAGGAAGATGTAAAGTCTGAATTCATTAATGTCTTTCTTAACAATACTTATAAAAATGCTAATGTGACAAGTGATGACAATGGGTCTAAAACAAAGATGATGAGTATTTGGTAGCAATGCAAAACAATATGGCATTTAATATAGCAAAAATTGATCACGGTGTCGGGTTAGGTTTATATGAAGTAGAAGGTAGGCATGATATAATGCAACAAAAACATTAGCTATCCAATTGAAGGGATAAATGATGAAGTGCAAGACAACAATAAAGAAAAACCACTTAAAGAATATGAGGATGAATCAAAAGCAGGTGGATATGATACTCCATACAATAGCAATGAGGGGGATCTTGAAGTGAACAATAGGATAAAGAAATAGAAAAAGGTCATCTACAATCGTAAGTGTAACCGCACTAATTTAAAGTTTGTACCAAGCATGATTTTTTAGTATTGTAGTTAATTTAAGAGTATTGTTCGGTAATATATTATATCAAATGGGTATGATTTATAGTAGACCAGATCAAACAAAAATATATTAAAAGCAAGGTGTGCTGAGTTTTGTCCATGGAGGGTATGCTGCAAAGAATAGAAAGGATAATGCATTCAATATAAGGATATATTAAAAAGAACATAGCTATTGTAGGAAGGAAACAAATAGACAAGCAAGTTATAGTTAGATGGCAAAGGAGTTTCTATACATTTTTAAAAGGAAACAAAATTACAAAGTTGTGGACACGATAACTAACTTGAAGAAAAAATATAATATAAATATTACTAAATGGGTTTGCTATAGAGCTAAGAGAAGAGCTTTGAATATTTTAACGGGTAGCCTAAAATGCCATTATGCACAACTATATTCATATAAAACTAAATTACAGAGGGTAGATGCAGGAGAAAACTTTTGTGTTTTATAATAGTGAACTAAGGGCAGATGGGAAGCCAATCTTCAAACACTTTTATATTGGGTTTTCTGCCTTAAGGAAGGGATACATAAATGGATACAGACCTATCTTATATCTTGATGGAGCATTTTTTAAGAAATTAATTGGTGGTGCATTACAATCTACAGTCACAAGAGATAAAAACAATTAAATGTATCCAATCTCTTGGGTTGTGGTAGAGGGGGAGAATGGGAGTACTTGGAAATGGTTTTGAGTCTTAATTTTGACCAAAACCAAATTTGGGCCAGAATTTTTATTAATTTAGTAAATTAGGAAATTTATACCAAGATTTTAAAAGTTGGCTAAAATTGCACTAAGTCATAAAAAGTTTGAATTTTTTAGACCAATAGGCCAATATTTTATGAATCGAAGCTTTTTTACCAAAATTAAAATACTGGAATAAAACTTAAAAAATAGGATGAAAGAAAGATAACATAAAAACTAGAAAAAATAGAAAATATTATTGAATAACATCCAAATATATGAAAAGAATTATATAATAATGTTAGATAAAAATCTTTTGAAATAAATTTGTGAAAATAATTCAATAAAAAGGAAAAAGTGTTTGAGTGAGATTTGAAACATGGAACAATTATTTGGAAGTAAAAATCTTTCATAGTTGCTCATTGAAAAGCACGTCTTTGTTTAAAGAAGAAAATAATGAACGAAATTATAAATTAGGTCTCTGAATTCCTTTAAAATTTTAAAATACAATATTCCTTAGAAACTTTTAGAAAACTATCTAATATGGATAATATATTCTAATTTTTATTTTCTATAATAAAATTTTTGGAAAATTCATCTAATTTTTTTTCAAGTAGATAACCCTTTAGCCTTTGTTTTCTCTTGTTTTTACATTTTAGAGAAAAATAAGTTACGATACAAACCCCAAAGGTATATGACCAACACTAAAAAAATGAGAAAGTGTGAAGTTTTTCTGATACTTGTAGTAAGCCTTTAAGAATTTATTATCTTCAAATTATCTAATATGTAAAATTCTAACCAAAATCTGTAGAGCTTCCCCTGCACTAAATCAAAATCCAAAACCTGTAAAAGCATAAATACACATCCAAAATAAATGTTCAACCAACATTACTCATTCATAATACAATTTCCATAAATATTTCGAACATAATATTAATCAAATGCATATATTAACATTACAATTAAGACTATACCTAGAATCTCAAATCATTATTTTATACTACTGCGGTACTTAAAATGTTAAAGTACAATCTCTCCAAAAATCAACATTTGTAATGAAGTCAGAGAAGAAGAATTGTAGTGTGGAGGAAGATAGCTAATGACTTGATTGTAGAAATTTTGGAAAAACAAGATTGAGGGAATTAGACCTCACTAGGTGAATTAACATTAAGACAATGCATGTTGGTATGAAAACTCTTGTTTAAAACCTTTAAAATCTCTACTTCATTAAAAATATTAATGATATACTTTAGAAATTATTAATTCATTAAAACCATTCTTTACATTCATAAAAATTATAATCTTCAAAATTATCAAATAAATCTTTAGATTTTATCATAAAACATACATAATATAAATTAAAACATTTTAGTAGAAATACAGTGGTAGAACCCTAAATATCAAATCTACAAGCCTTTCGGCTCTCATGCATTCAAGTGACTGCAGTCCCCAAGAGCAAGCTTGACCAGGATCTAGCTGCAGTTATCACTTAATTCAATACTGTCAGGAGAGAAGAAGTTTGACCAAGGCCTGCCCGAAAGAACAAGCTGAACTAGGATTCAATCACATCACATGTACATACCTGACCCAGAAATCAAAATCAGTGCGCATGTGGTCTTGGTGACACGCAATAGGTAGCCCATTCTACCAATTTTCCCAAATCATTTATATTATCATTAAATATTATAAAAACACTTCCATAATTTGTATTAATGCTAAAAACATAAAATCAAATTATATTAAATAAATCAGGCATGTACTAATATTCCTACTAATAATGAAATCATCATCATTATAAATCAAACAAAATATTCATTTTAGCAATATCATATATCGTGGCGTAAAATCAAATTTTGTATATAGCACTATTCCATGATGTATGAATTCCAACAAAAATTTAAAAATATTAATTCACAAGTGGAGTATGTTAGCCAATGTGTCATTGTCTGCCTAACTCTTGGCTCCTGCTCCAGAACTCTCTTTAATAAGAAATATTTATTTAATGAATAAATAATCAATAATTTCCTAGTAATTTCATAAATTTGTAGAAAATCAATAAAATTAAGGAATTATCAAAATTGACTTATGAATGCTCTAAATATGCAATTTGAGACTTAGAGGATTAATTTTGGCAAGTTATATTAATTTAAATAAAATAAAATAATTTTTGCAAAACTGTTCTAGAATTTTTATCTCATAATCCATAAGAAATTAGACTTCACTCTAGTTATAAAAATTAATCACAACAATTTATACTATTTAGTAAAAATAAAATCCCAAATTTCTAGGTTGGTCACTATCTCTCATCTGTGACAGGTGGGACCCGTCAGATTTTCTCGCCAAAAATATTATCCACATGAATTAGCAATTCCAACACATTTATAAAAATATATAGAGCCCAAATATACCTTCAAACATGTCAATTAGTTGTTGGATTGAGAGATAAAAAAAAAGAAAAATAATTTACCATCCAAACTTTAATAAAGGTTGGAATGACAGAGATTGGAGGTATGGCTAGTCTCTACAGACTCTTGGAAGCAAGGCAAGTATGACAGTAGTGGTGGTGGCAATGGTTCCATCCATCTTCTTTGTCTCAAATTTAGATCCCTCTATTAGAAAATATACTTCAAGTTCTCAAGATATGTGTATATCTCACAAGTTGTACCATACAACTAATGCCTTAAATTTTAAGCACAAACACCACTATTGCCATTTCCAAGTCATTAGTAGGATAATTATGTTTGTGCTTCTTTAACTAATGTAAAGCATAATCAACCACTCTCCTATTCTACATCAATAGACACTTCGATCCTACTCGAGAAGCATCACAATACACCGTATACCCCTCATCACCCAAAGGTATTGTTAATGGGAGCCAATTTTTAAGCAGTAGAAAATGCTCCTCACATTTTTTAGTCCATAAATTTAGCATTTTTCTAGGACAATCTTGTTAAAGGCGCTATAATTTTAGTAAAATCTTTCACAAATCTCCTATAATAACCATCTAATCCAGAAAACTCCTTACTTCCATAACCTTTATGGATTTTGGCCATTCCATAAAGGTTTCAATTTTTTAAAGATCTACCTGTATACCATCCTTGGATACAATATGTTCTAAAAATGCCATTTGGTTCAACAAAAATTCACATTTTGATAATTTGGCATACAATGATGCTCTCTCAAAGTCTAAAGTATCATCCTCAAATGCATAGCATGCTACTCCTAACTCTTAGAATACACCAAGTTATAATCAATAAATACTATCACAAATCGGTCCAAGAATGGCCTAAACACCTGATTCATCAAATCCATGAAAGCTATTAAGACATTTGTCAATCTAAAAGAAATCACCAAAAATTCATAATGGCCATCTCTCATAAAAATTATAGTCTTAGGTATATCGCCACTTTTGATCCTACATTGATGATATCCCGATCTCAAGTCAACCTTGGATAAACATTGGGGTCCTTGAAGTTGGTCAAACAAGTCATCAATCCTCCGGAGAGGATACTTGTTTTTAATGGTGACTTTGTATAACTGTCTATAGTCAATACAAGGTCAAAGGTTGCCATCTTTCTTCTTTATAAACAAAACCAATGCACCACAAGGAGATGTGTTGGTTCTGATGAAACCATTGTCTAGCAATTGCAATTATTCCTTAAGGTCCTTCAACTCGACAAATATCATCCTATATAGTGGCATGGAGATAGGATCTGTACCAAGTGCAACATTGATACAAAATTCTGTCTCTCTTTTTAGTGGCAATCACTGTAACTTTTCAGGAAAAGATATTCAAAAATTCACACACAATTAGCATACTCTTAATTGGTCTATATCTACTTTTATATCTCTGACCACATCCAAATAGCCCTAATATCCCTTTTAAGCATCTTTCAAGTTGTGATTATAAAAATAAGATTCTGAGGCATTGAACTTATATCACCTATAAATCGAAATTCTACATCATTTAGGATTCTAAAAGTCTCTTCTTTCTCCTAATAATCCAATGTACCATAATGTTGGGCCAACTAATCCATTTCTAAAATTACATCAAAATAAATTACATCCAATAAGACTAAATATATGAACAACTCTCTCCCTTCCACCAACATTGGACCAAATAGAAAAATTATATTTGTCTCCAACTAGTTATTGAGGGGAGTTGCCACAGATAATGGAATTAACTGTTTAAATAGTTGTCATCCCATCTTTGAATCAGATACAAAATATACAAAAAAAGATGATACACAAGGATTAAGTAAAAATATAGCATCAAAATGACATACTAGAAGAGTACTTACAATAGTTGCAGTAGATGTCTGAGCATCCTGAGGGATAAAAGTGAAAATTTGAGCCTATCCTTAGCCTCCTTATTAAGAAGTGGAAGGTTATGCAAACCCTCAACCACTAGATCTTGCACTAAATTTACCTCCTAAACCATGGCCTCATTGGCTTACAAATTGAGTGTCACTCTGCTAAGGGTACATTAGCGCATTAAATTGGGGAGGGGCTTGCTTTACTAGCTAAAAAATTATGGCAAATGAATCCTATGTGTATGCCTACTAATAATATGAATTGGCATAATCTAACAAAGTGCTCTTTCTGATTGCATTTGAAACATGCTCTTGATGGTAGATGGCATGGACCCTAATGTACTCGACTACAGTTAGGACATGCACTAGGCCATGAGCCTATACTACTATACCCTAAACTCTAACAACTACTGCTACTACTAGCTCCTAGCCTAAATTTGATAGGCATGTTTCTTTTCTTATTTCGTCTTCCACTCCTATATCTACAGTGCCCTATAAACTTCTATTGAGAAGAACTACTTATTTGAATACCATCATTGCCCATTTGAAATATAGGCTACTATATATCATAGGCTCTTACTGTCTTACTACCTCCACTTACTTATAGGTCAAAAATCGTACCTTGGCTTATGTGCCGTATCTCTTATAATCTGGCCTCTTCTACAAAATTTTCTAAAGTATAGCCCTCTATATGTATCCCAACATATGTTAGCCCTAAACCAATTATATATAACTCAACCACTCTCTACTCATCCCTCATCACATCCTCTACATGTCATGACAATCTAATTTACTCTATAGTATAGTCTTTAATTGATTTTATTGCCTTTACTAATGTGCAACAATTGCTACTTAAAAGCATCCCTCAATGCAGGTGGACATAAATATCTCAAAACTGATCTTTAAACTCTAGCCAAGACATGATGTTCATATAGGGTTATATGGAGTGCATAAACTAGTCTTATGCATTTATTTGAACTGACAGCTCCACAATGAGAATTTTTTGATAATTTGTGTACCCATTCCTGGTTCGTGACTCAATTGTATTAATGAAGTTTAAGGCATCTCTTGTACCTTAAAAAGGGACTCTACCAATCTTATAGTTTAAGAGTGCAACATCAACATTTAACATTCCTTGGTTTCTCTATTGAAGCATATGTTATAGTAACAACATAACCTAGTTTAGTGTAGCTAGGCCTTAATTTATTCCTACTACTCCAGCCACAAATGTTATAGGCTAATTTCTAGGGCTGCTTGTTCTACTTGTGGTTGTTACTTTTATCTCCAAGCTACTATTGCTCTTGGCCTACTCCTTCTAGTTGATTGAGTAAGGTGTGCAACTGTAGCTTCGTCTTGAAAGGATTGCTCGTCATCATCATATGCTGCTTCTTTAATAAGAGTAGTTCATGTTCATCTCATTCATAAAAGGCAAAAAAATCATAAAATTCAAGACATAACAAGGATACTAATGTATACATAGAAATTTAGAAGAAATTATGACAACAAGTGACAATTATCAACTTAATCATTATAGTAGTTTCAAGAACAGGACCAAAAGGATAACAATTCAACAAATACTTTAATCCCAACTTTGTCATGACCCAAATCCAGGGCACGTGACCAACACTAGGGAATAGGAAAGCGTGAAGCTTCTGAAACTCGTAGTAAGCCTTTAAGAATTTACTATCTTTAAAATTATCTAATACTTTAAATTCTATCCAAAATTTGATAGAGTTTCCCCTATATTGGATCAAAACCTAAAATTTTTAAAAGCAAGGATACACTACTAAAATAAAATATTCAACTAATACTGCTTCATTCATAACACAATGTCCACAAATATTCCCAATTCATCAAATCCATATATTAACAATACAATCAAGACTATACCCAGATCTCAAATCACTATGTTTATACTACTATGATACCTAGGATGTTAAAATACAATCATTCCAAAAATAAATACACATAGTGAATATAGAGAAAAAGAATTCCGGCATAGAGGAAGACAATTAATGGCTTGATTTTAAAAATCTTTAAAAAAATAATTTTGAGTGGAATCAGGCCTTACCAAGTAAATTAATATTAAGAAAATGCATGTTGATATTTAAATTATTTAAAACCTTTAACATCTTTGCATTATTAAAAATATGAATTATCCTATTTAGAAATTATTGATTTATTAAAATCATTCCTTATAATCATAAAAATTATAATCGTCAAAATTATCAAATAAATATTTATGTTTTATCATAACACTTATATAATATAAATTAAAAAATTTTGGTGCAAAAACAGTGGTAGAACTCTAAACTCTAAATTTATTAGCCTTTTTTTTATCTCTTTTGTATCTAAGTGATTTTCAGTCCTTAAGAGCAAGCTCGACCAGGGTCGAGCCATAATCGGTCACTTAATTCAATACTGTCACGAGAGGATAAGCTCGACTAAGGTCCTATCTTGAGAGAAGAAGCTCAATTAGGGTCCATTCACAATCTTGCCCTGAGAGAACATGCTCCATTAGGGTCTAATCATATCACATATACATACTCGACCTAAAGATCAAAAATAGTCGCATGTGGTCTTGGTGACACCCACTAAGTCCTTAGTTGCTCTTCTTGATGAAGAGGGAACATCTTAAGTGGCCTTCTTCTTGGGAGTCATGGTAATGAGAAGAAAATAGCTTAGAGTGAGGAGTTGAGAGAGTAAAATTTGTGCAAAGGAAGGAGTATAATTTGCAAAATGATTGATGTGTAAATGAAAGAGAATGTTAGAGGGGTTTATATAGGAAGGAATTAGGTTAAAACAATCAATAATATGCATAGAAAATAAGGAGAAAAATAAGTGATTGTTTGGGAAAAAAATATTAGAGAGAAAAAATTCAAATCCTTGTAAAATAAGGATTTTTGTGAGTTAGGGGGCTCCTCATGAGCGGCTCACGATTGTTAGCGTCGCTCGTGAGGGTCACTGCCCTCTGACATGAAGCAACGGTCACGAACAGAGCCTAATGGCTTGTGAGGGACAATTACAGAAAGGCCCTGAACAATCAAATTTTGTTCAATTGGGTCCTAAAAATATGACAGAAAGGTCCTTATGCATATAAATGAACATATAATCACATCAATTCATACTCAAACTTAATTGCAATCATAAATGAATATTTTGAAATTTTCAAAAATTTAAAACATGCAATTAATGATTTTAAAATCAAATAATTTGAGAATTTAATTAAATGACAAGATAATTGTAATAAATAATTAATTGAAATAAAATTTTAATAATTATTTATTAAATACATAAAAACTTATGAATTTAAAAATTTCAAAGAAAATTTTGATATTAAAATTTTGAAATATATCATGCAAATGGGAAAAACAATGATTTATGCACATAATTTGCTTATTTCAAATAATCAAGAAATTGAATAAAATTCAATTAATTTTTATTTAAATAGCAAATATCAAATAATATTTACATAAAAATGTATCATTTATGAAAAATATACTAAACATAAATATGCATGGAAAACTTAACTATGAATAAGTTTTATAAAAGAGCATCAGATACAAAAAATAAACAGAAAGGCATAAAACAAGTGAAAAACACGTTTATTCAAGAATCTAACCATCAATTCAACAATTTATTACAGAACTAAGACAAACTTGTACCATTTATCATGCCAAGTTCATGCTTAATGAAATTCATTCTTTCCTCACAAATAGGCTTGGTAAAAATGGCTTCTAATTGATGATTTTTGTCAACAAATTCAAGACTAATATCACCAATTTGAACATGATCATGCAAGAAATGATGTCTAATGTCAATATGCTTAGTTCTAGAATACTGAATAGGATTCTTACTAAGGTTTATAGCACTTGTATTATCACATTTAATAGGAATGTGATTAAGTTCAATGCCATAGTCCTTGAGTTATTATTTTTTCCACAAGACTTATGAGCAACAACAACTAGCAGCTACATATTATGCTTCAGCAGTGGACAAGGCAACCGAAACTTGTTTCTTGCTGAACCAAGAAACTAAACATTTTCCTAAGAATTGACAAGTTCCAAAAGTGCTCTTTCTACCCAATAGACTACTAGTAAAGTTTGCATCCAAATAACTAATTAAGTCAAAGGATGAACTCCTAGAATACCAAAGTCCTAAATGCGAACTTCCACTTTGATATTTAAAAATTCTTTCAATTGCATTCAAATAAGACTTTCTAGGACTAGATTGAAAACATGCACACAAGCAAGTAGCAAACATGATATCGGGTCTACTAGCAGTTAAATAAAGAAGGGTTCTATAGATGACGGGGTTTAGCGCGCGCCCAAGTTTATTGCAACCGCGACACTGTTTGAGCTCAGGGCTCTAGGGAACACACTAACCACTGTCACAAAGACATGGCATGGAGATGAGGAGTCACCACCTAGGGTAATAACTGGGACAAATCAAAAGTGGTGGTAACTCGATTCTCTAATATAAGCTAGCACCACAACCAGGAGTTTTGGATACGGAATACCAACTTCTTTTAGTCTTGTGTTCATTTAGATTTATTTTATTAATTGCTATCTTATTCCCTAATTATATGCAATTTCATTAAACCCTAATTTGAACATCCATCTAACTCTAAGGCAACCAATCCATGAAAAAGCACATAACAAGTGCATTCAAAGCATAATGTCCCTAAATCTAAACTACATTTGATTTTAGTTTAAGTTAACTAAATCTACATATTTTATTTACAAATGAAGTGAAACTAAAAATGAGCCTACATTTTGATAATTAGTGAGCCTAAATCTATTTATTTTAATTCTAAAGAAAGTGGGCCTAAGTCTTATTAAATTTTAAAAGAAAAAGAAATAAATTAGTGGACTTAATTTTAATTAAATGAAATGACCCTAAGTCTACTAATTATGAGAAAGGCTTTATTAATGGGCTATGCTAAGTCTAAGTTAATTTTATTTAACTAAAAATGGGCCTAAAATCTAAATTAATCTAATGGGCCTAAATTAATTAATTAAACCTAAATTTAATTTTAAATTACTATTCATTAAGTGAGTTAGATCTACGTGTGGGCCTGACCCTTAAAATAAATAAAAACAAGCCCAAATAAAATAACAAAAATAATAGATAAAAAAATAAACATTACGTGATTTTTCTAACCCTAATTTAATTACATACAACCTAAAATTAATCTAAAGCCAACATTAATTTTAATTGAATTACCAAATGAAATCCTAATTTACTAGCCAATTAAAACACATGCCACGCACATAATTTCACTATTCCCACTATTGGAGCTATTACAATGATCTATTGAAAATTTAAACTTAACCATAGCCCAAAAAATAAAATAAATACAAAATGAATGTACAAAATGAATGAAATAAAATAAACCCAAAACACGTTCTAATACAAAAGCTAATCCATGGCATTCCATGGATCTTCATAGATTTTGTTCGCCACCATGGATTCAAATCACCCCATCCAAAATCATAAACACAGAAATAAACAAGGATTAGTAACCAAAAATAAAAATAAAAATCAAATCAGAATTAAATTAAAATTTAAATAAAATAAAAAACAAACAAATAAAATAAGAAAAGAAAGGAGTTCAAGAAGAACTAGTTATGATGGATGCAGTATTGATTGGCTCCTCAGAGGTTGTGTTTAATTCACCGTCTGAATAGATCTCCAGAATTGATTAGCGTATTCCGGCTTTAATTATATTATCATCAAAATCTTTTAATCATCTACCCAAAAGGAAAGCGCTTCTTTAAAAATTCCAAGAACCCAAAAAAAACCTTTTCTTTTCTTTTCTCTCCGCCTCTCTCTTTTTCCGTCTCCTCTTTTCTTTTCTTTTTCCTCTTTCTTTTCTTCCCTCCTCTCTATGTTCTCCTCTCCTCCTTTCATTCTCCGTATATCCAAATCCGTTTTACAGGATAAGTGATTACGTAGAGAAAAAAAGATCAAGGTTATGTAGATAGGATAAAAGATAGAGCGGAGCTGATATACGTTAATTAATTTATTTATTTTTATTAATTAATTAATTTTTGACCAATCAAATTTAAGAAAAATTAATAAAAAATTAAAATTAAAAAAAATAAAAAAAATTCACGGATTTCCGATCGGTACTCTAGAATTTCGACTGGAATTTTGTAATTCCGACTGAAATTCTGTAGATTTCCGATCGACCATTTGGAATTCCGATCAGAATTCTAGATTTTCGGTCGGAAATATGGAATTCCGATCGGAATTCTGAATTTCCGGTCGGAAATATAGAATTTCGATCAGAATTCTAGATATCCGGTTGGAAATCCACTATTCTGATCGGAAATTTTTTTTTAACATTTAATTACAAAAAGACCCTTGAAGGAAAACAAAAATTTTCAATTTAGTTCGTAAAGATGCAATCAAGCCTTGGAATCCGAAATTCAAATGCTATAGACCTATTTGCGACGAGTTTTCATCATCGGAGTCCTCTTTCGCATCCATATTCTAGTTATCCCGAAATTGGGTGCTTACAGTTGCCCCCCTTTGCCGCTGTTTGCTTGACGAATTGCGACAAAGCAAATAAGCACACAATTTCAAAGGTAAGTAGTTAGGATACTTAGCTAACGTGTTACAGGGCGTTGGCCTTTAACATTAAATCGCGCGACATTGTTTTCATCATCCCATGATGTAAGCTTTGACGCTACAATTTATGACTACTCGCAATTAACTGCAACCCTTTCGTTGCTTACTTTTGATGCTGTAGTCCATAATTGCTCATAAATTTTGAATTAAAAATACACTATACTCGGGCGTATAGTGTTGAATTAGAAAGTATACTACACTCGGTCATGTAGTGTTAAGATACACTATACTCGGTCGTATAGTGTTGAATTGGAAAGTACACTACACTCGGTCGTGTAGTGTTAAGACACACTATACTCGGTCGTATAGTGTTGAATTGGAAAGTACACTACACTCAGTCGTGTAACGTTGAATTGGAAAGTACACTACACTCAGTCGTGTAGTGTTGAGATACACTATACTCAGTCGTATAGTGTTGAGATACACTATACTCAGTCGTATAGTGTTGAATTGGAAAGTACACTACACTCGGTCATGTAGTGTTGAGGTACACTATACTCGGTCGTATAGTGTTGATTAGAAGTACACTACACTCGGTCGTATAGTGCTAATTTGAAAGTACACTATTCTCGGTCGTATAGTGCTGATTTGAAAGTACACTATACTCGGTCGTATAGTGTTGATTTGATAACGCACTCCACTCGGACGTATAGTGCTGACTGGAAATACACTATACTCGGACGTATAGTGCTGAAATACACTATACTCGATTGTATAGTGTTGATTTGATGATACACTATGCTCGGTCGTATAGTGTCGAAATACACTATACTCGGGCGTATAGTGTCTGTGTCACATGTAGCAATTTGAAATTTTGACTATGCTATTATGTACCATAACCATGAAAATTTGCAAATGCAATTATAATTATTATATAGCATACAATTGTATGAAATGCATGCAAAATTAACTGCTTTTAAAACCAATTATGATGACAATTTAATAATTCAATAATTCATTGAATTATTAAATTGTGTAATTGATTTCACAATTTCCTTTCTAATTTAATTAGGAATTAATCTCCTAAATAAGTTAGAATTTTCGGACCAAACTGCCAAAAATAACTGAACTCAAATGCAAACAAAGCTGAAGGACTCAAACAGACATTTACCACTTTAATATAAACATTTCTTTTGCCGATTTATCTCTCACTTTCATATCCTTTCAATTTTTTTTCTTTTCTCTTCTTTCACTTTCACTTGTACTTCCATTCTTCCTTTTTTAATTATTTCTTCGTTTGTGATCTGATTTTCAATCTGTCTGATTCCATGGCCCACCCACAACGTAGACTACGTGGAAGCAGCTCCAGCCAATCAGATCCAGCCATTTTACCTTTACATTTTCCTCAAAACAACCTTGGGTTGATCGAAGAAAATGTAATCATTCCATTAACTCATTTACACTCGCATAGAAGTTCTCAAGCTGGAGATGAAGTAAGCTACCTTTCCCTTCCATTCATCAAAGTCCTGCAAAAATATTTCAATAATTAGTAACTATGAATATATGTTCATATATTAGCCTGTTTATTCATGTAATTATAGGATATTCATCCAATAATACTGCATGCAGTAATTAATCTTGAAGAAATTTGTAAAAATTTGATGTTTGTATGTTAAAGTGGGTGTCAAAATTCCGATTGAAACTTGGATTTCCGATCGAAAGTCTAGATTTTCGATCGGAAGTCTAGATTTATTTCCGATCGGAAGTCTAGATTTTCGATCGGATCTCTAGATTTCCGATCTGAAATCTAGAGATCCGATCAAAAATCTGGATTTCCGATCGGAAATCCAGTCTTCCACTTTTTTTTTCAATTATTATTTTTTATTATTTTATTTTTTCTCTTTTTTCATTTTTTTTATTTATTAAAATTGCTTATGAAAATGAATCTAGATTTTTATCAAGAAAATAATCCCTTTTTTTTATTTTTTTATTTTTTATTATTCAGAAACCACTTAAGTTCTCAGGTTGCTTTCACTTGTCTCGAGAATTATTCAATGATTTATCTAGAGAGGCAACACAACATGTCTGGGCATCTGGCTTTAGACGCTTCATTGCTGCTTGACCGACTGCTCGAGGCAGATCAGATCACCGTTCTCTTTTTGCTCTGATCGAAAGATGGATGGACACTACTCACACCTTTCACACACGAGTGGGTGAGCTTACTATCTCTCTTATGAGCTTCTCTACCATCACCGGGATTGCCTTTGGAGGTACCCCAGTTCCTTTTGATATCAGCTATTGTAGCCTTCTAGAGGATGCTAGGAGCAGTTATGTTCGTGACTTACTCGGGTTCGTTCCAACATGGAAAATCGGAAGAACGTGCTCCTTTCTTCTCTCGTTCAAGGTTTCAGAAGGTCACCTACCACTACACCCCGTCAGATTCTCTAAAAGGTGAGGTGTTTTTTGTTGATACTGCTAGGCACCACCCTTTTTTGTGAGACTGGACATGAGGTTAGCATTGCTCTTCTGGGTCCACTCCAAGACCTTGCTAGAGTTGCTACCTTCGATTGGGGATCTGCTGCCCTAGCCTATCTCTACTACAGACTAGACACTGTCTGCAGAGGTGCTGTGACAATGTGCGGCTTTTGGCATGTCCTGCATGTATGCCTTCTAACATTATGACTTTCTTCATTTTTTACAACCCCCCCATCTTATCTAAACTAGCTCTTTTCTTTCAGATTTAGGGCATCGAGATTGGAGTGATTCGAGGCTTTAATGTTGTTAGCCTTGACATGAGCCTTCCTCTGATGTAGAGGTAGGGTTCTTCTCGTCTATCTAGCACCAGGCATGATTTGCAGACTTATCGAGATCAGTTGAACTCCATAGAGTGGGACCTGGTAAGATAAATTCTCTTTAGCATTAATTGTAAAAAAAAACTAAATAAAACCTAACTGAATGAATTACAGGTCCTAACTGAATGAATTACAGGTCAAGTCAGATTAGTTGACTGGTGCTGAAGATATTCAGCGATATGATTTTATGGTTGCTGCCGTGAGGCTTGAGACTATGAGGGTTTTACTTCCTGGTTATGGTTGCCAAATGTGGTATCTCGGTGAGCGTGTGTATCATTGGCACTTGGGACTCACCAGAAGACGTGTTCCTTTTCCTATCCCTTCTTCGATGCTATAGAGCTGTAGCTTGGTCGGTCCTGAGCTTAGAGCGGCTCTTGAGGGATATGAGGCTTCGACTCTATTAGAGCGTTCTCGTCAATACCAACAGTATATTCATGAGAATCTTCTGGAACAGGTTCCTACAGATCCAACTTTTTTTCTTTTCTTTCTACGTTCTCCTCTCCTCCTTTTATTCTCCATATATCCCAAATCCATTTTACGTGATAAGTGATTACGTAGAGATAAAATGATAGATTGGATGAAGATAGAGCGGAGCTGATTTATTTATTTATTTTTCCTTTCGATAAACCTTTTTTTATTAATTAATTAATAATATTAATTAA
>CATIWM010377704.1:0-14170 GCA_949671775.1 Mallotus repandus
GTCTCGATGGTTAGTGCTATTAACAAAGTTTGATATAGAGTATATCATTACAAAGGTTATCAAAGCGAGAGTAGTAGTAGAGTTTCTAGCTCAAAATGCAGTAGAAGATGACAAATAGTGGAATCTAAAGTTGCCTGATGAAAATCTAGCAGTGATAAAACACTGCTGTACTTTGATGGAGCTGCGAACAAGAAATGAGCAAGACTGGGAGTAATCTTTGTCACACTAGAATGAGAAACTATTCCTATGGCCAAGAAACTAGATTTTAAGGTTACAAACAATATGGCTAAGTATAAAGCATGTATCTATGGAATAGAAGCAGCTCTAGCAGCTAGAGGAAAGGATTTGTTAGTTTATGGAGATTCCATATTAGTCATCAGTCAGGCAAATAAAGAGTTAGGATGTGAAAGAAGAAAGGTTAAAACCTTATGTTTGCTGTTTCAAGGACTTAATGAAAAGTTTCAACAAGTGTCTCTTCATACACTTATCAAAAGATGAGAATCAGATGGCAAATCCATTGGCAACTCTTTCTTCAATGTGGGATAGTCCAATCGGAATGACTATAAAACCTTTAGTGATAATAAAGGCAAGAGCCCTATGTTATGGAGTGAGTAAGTTACGAATATTCAGATAGGACTAGAAGAGAAACCATGGTTCTATGATGTTTAGAAATTCATAGAAGAGAGAAAGTATCTAAACAAAGCAATTTTAAAGGAAAAGTATACTCTTCATGTTCTTGCACGTAATTATGCAAGTCATGATGGAGTGTTGTATAAGAGGATGTTGAATGGTACACATTTGAGATGCCTTAAGAAGGAAGAAGTAGAGGAAGTGATGAAAGAAATTCATGCAGGAGTTTGTGGATCTCACATGAACAGAATCATCTTAGCAAAGAAGATTATGCAAAAGGGTACTATTAGATGAGCATGGAAAGGGACTACATCAGAACAATGAGGCAATGTTACCAATGTCAAATACATGGGAACCTAAATCATCTACCACCTACATTGCTGAATAGTTTGTCATCCTCTTAGCCTTTTACAACATAAATGGGCACAAGTACATAGTGGTAGCCATTGACTACTTCTCTAGATGGGTAGAAGCAGAATCATTCAGCACCTTGAAAGCAAAGTAGATGGCAAGGTTCACAGAGAAGAGTGTCATTTGCAGATATGGAGTTCCACACCATATTGTGACAAATAATAGGGTTCGATTCCAAGTGGAGACAATAGAGTTATTGTAGAAGTACTGGATTGAGCATCATATATCTTCACTTTACGACCTCAGGCTAATGTGAAGAAAATCCTCTCTAACATGGTTAAAACCTACAAAGATTGGTCTGAGTATCTCTTTTTTACTTTATGGGGGTACATAACAATAACACGAACAGCAACAAGCCAAACTCCATTCTCATTAGTGTATGGATGTTAAGTAGTTTTGCCAATAGAGATTGAAGTTAAGTCTTTAAGGGTGGTCATGGAAGCCAAAATTCCTAAGAGTGAATAGTCGCAAAAGAGATATGAACACTGTGTATCTCTGGATGAGAAAAGGATGGATGCTCTATTCCACACTTAGATATATTAGAAGAGGATAGCTAGATCATTCAATAAGAAGGTTAAGCCTGGGAACATTAAAGCTGGAGATACGGTACTGAAACAATTAATGGCTATAGTGTTTGATTTAAGAGGGAAATTCAGACCAAATTGGGAAAGTCCATACTTAGTCAAGGTAGTCTTGCCTAAAGGAGTTGCAAAGATTTCAGATCTTGAGGGTAATGAGTTCACATAACCAATCAAGCGAGACTGCCTCGAGAAATACTACCCTTGAATAAAAAGAAGAATAAAGATTATAATTTCGCTGGCTAGAAAACCTGAAAAGTTTGGTCAGGAAAAAATTAGGACATTCTCGTTGTTTAGAAAAAAATTAGAGAATAAATAAAAGAGTGATCTCACTTATTAGAAAACATGCAAAGGGCTAGTCAGGCAAAAATTAGGGAATTTAAAGTTAGTGAAAAATATTTAGTTAGAAAATTCGAAAGGACTAGCTAATAACAGGAGTTATATTATATGATGTAACAAATGTACTCTTTTTAGCCCTAATTAATGAATCAAATTGAAATGGAATTCCTTTTTAAAATGCATGTTTTATCTTTATTACAATGCATAAGTGTTAGAAAGGAAAACAAAACATGAAAAGCATGAAAACTAGATCTATGAGATCACTTTTTAGCTATGTCCTTCGTTTATTCTTTTAAGGCTCATCTTGTAGTGCTTGAATTCTTTTGTATCTAGCAAATCCTGGTGGCTCTGTAGTATGCAATAACTCAAGCTTTATAGTTGTCATCAATGGTCATATCAGCATTAGGATTTAGATTCTGCTTAAGAGTCTTTTAAGGCCACAAACTGTTCATTTTCTCCGAAAAATCTTATCTCAAAGGAAAGCCTTTGAAGTTAGATAAGACTGTGATAATGAACTGATAGCGCCAATACTGATGATAGGGGCGTGAAGGAGAAATGAAAGTAGAGAAGTGTAATCCATGAATATGAGCATAGTGAACATATAAATCAATAGTCACATACTTCAGCTTCCACCAAGGACAGGTCTAAGTAATCTCAGAATCTATAAAGTTCTTCATCCAGTTAACCCATTGATCGGTAGCATGAATGTCCTTCACCCTCAGAGGACGAGACTGTAACTAATGAGGCTGATAAGTTAGAGGATTAGCAGGAGCATTCAGCAAACCCAGCTTCTCTTATAGCTAGATCTGAAATAAAAAGAAAAGAAAGAAAATAAAAAGAAAAGAAAATAAATAATTGCTAAGTTAAAAACCCAAAAGGGTAGCTTAGGCAAAAATAAAACTCACTAAGTTAAAAACCCGAAAGGGTAGCTTGGGCAAAAGTTAGAGCATGCCTGCTAAGTTGAAAACCCGAAAGGGTGGCTTAGGCAAAAATTAAGGCATGAGAAAAATGAAAAAAAAAGAAAAAAGAAGAAAAAGAAAAGGTTCTGGTTACATAACTGAAGGAGAAGTAAACTGCTTAAAAGATGGTTCTGAGTCTTGAAAGTATCCAAACCAATAATGGTTTCAGCAAGTATGACAAGCATTAAGTTAGCTCCCACTTCTACTTGTTCTAGAATGCTAATTATTCTTGTATTAGTATCTCCATATGAAGATACCTGTAGAAACTGAGCATAAAGACAGAAAAAAACTATCCTAGTCCAAGCAACACTATTTTTATCCTTTGTCTTATAGATAGTAATCAAAGCAGACAAGCTAATAGTCCCAGGATAGTGTGAATATGAATAAATCTCATATGGGGACATATCAAAGAATGTGGATAGCCTATCAGGAAACTGCATGTCTAGTTTAGGAAGAGCAATCATGGCAGCAGAATCCAGTGAACATCTAAAAATAACAGTAAATTCTTCAATTAATGGACATAACTCTTGTCCATTGAATATGAAGACATGATCTTTAGCAGCATTTGGTGGAGAGAAGCTAAGATGCTCTATATTATCAAAGCTCATATGCTGCTCGACAAAAGTCTAAACTATAGGAGCCCAATAGTACATCGATCAATCTAAAAGCGAAATATCACTAAGGGTGGCACTCGTTGAAGTTTCACCATGAACAATCTTAGTATACTGGGGATAAGATCCCTACTCAGTCCTGTGCTCGGTCCTCCCAGTCCTAGGATCATTGTCTCCTCTTCCATAGTCTTATAAGAACCTACTCTCTCAACCTGAGAGAAGAAAGCAAATGTTAGTAACAACAATAAAAAAAGTGAAAAGAGAAGCTGATAAAAGTCTAACCTCCTCTAAATCTATAGGAACCTGCTCCAGAAGGTTCTCTTGAATGAACTGACAGTAGTCTCGAGAATGCTCAAACAAAGTTAAAGCATCATATCCCTCTAGAGCTGCTCTCAACTCTAGACCAGTCAACTTATAACTCCACAACATATAGGAGGGAATAAGAGAAGGAATACATCGTTGTGAAGGCCCTGCATGCCATCGATATATGCACTCGCTAAGATATTACATCTTGCAACCATATCCAAGAAGCAAAATCCTTATGGTCTCGAGTCTCACAATAACATCCATGAAATCATATTACTAAACATCCTCAGCTCCATCAAGCCAATCAGACTTATTAGGCATTTCATAAATCAATTAGTTTAAATTTCATTTAACTATTATAGTTTTTGAAATATTAACAGTTGAATTTTTCTCATAAGGTCCCACTTTAAGGTGTTCAGCTGCACTTAATAAGTCTGAAAATCGTGCTTGATGCTGGAAAGGTGAGAAGAGCCCTATCTCTACATCAGAGGAAGGCTTCGATTGAGACTAACAACACTAAAGCCTCAAATCAACCTAATCTCAATGCTCCAGATCTGTAAAGAGAAAGAAAACAGTCAGAATAAGATAAAGGAACCATAAATAGCAAAAGAAACCAAAATAGATACAGGAACATTCATGCAAAACATGCCAAAAGCTACACCTCTATAGACAGTGTCGAGCTTGTAGTAAGGATAGGCGAGTATTATAGAAACACAGTCGAAGGTAGTAACTCGACTAAGGTCTCGAAGAGGACTAAGAAGGGCAATGCTAAGCTCATGACTAGTCTTACAAACGAGGGTAGTGCCTAGCAGTATCAATAGAAAGTATCACATCTTCTGAATGATCTGGCGAGGAGTTGTAGTGGGTAGTATCTTGAAACCCTGAGCAAGAGAAGAAAGTAACACGTTCTTCTAATTCTTCCATATCGGAACGAACCCAAGCAAGTTACAAACATGCTAGCTCCTAGCATTTTTAGGAAAGTTGCAGTAGCTGATATCCAAAGGGACTAGGGTACCCCCAAAGGCGATCCTAGTAATGGCATAAAAGCTTATCGGAGAGATAGTCAACCTACCCACACGAGTGTGGAATGTGTGGGTAGTGTCCATCCATCTCTCAATCAGGGTAAAAAGAGAGTAGTGATAAGATCTTCCTCAAGAAGTTGAGAGAGAAATAATGAAACTTCTAAAGCCTGATGCCTATATGTACTCTCTCACCTCTCCAGAAAAATGATGAAACAACTCCTAGGCCAGATGAAAGGAACCCGAGGACTTCAAGGGTTTTTGAATAAGAATTCATAAACAAGAAAATCAATCTCTAACCTTTGTACATTTATATTGCATTTATTAGCATTATTATTTGCATTTAAAAAAATTGAAAAATTTTGAAAAATAAAAAAATTATGAAAAAATTGCAAGAGTGTACTAATCGCATTTCTAGAATTTCGATTAGAATTCTAGATTTTCAATCGAAAATCCATAATTTTGATCAAAATTATGGAAAGCCAACCTGAAATTCAAATATCTGATCGGCATTTAGATTTTCAATTGAAAATATAGACTCCAGATCAAACAGGCACACTGACTCGATCTAATTTTTTGATGTTTTAATTCGGTTTTCATTTGAAAAATTAATTTGTATGAATTAATTTTGCTAAAAATCTTCAATTTATGCATCATGTGCAAATTTTTGTATAATTCAGTCTAATTTCAATCACTAATTAAATAGAATAAAATTAAAATTTTGGCAAAATGAAATAAAGGGACAAAATGTGCACCTTATCACTGGCATTGGAGCACCTGTAAAGCTCCAGACGAGTCAAAGGAAGGATCGTTGCACCTTCCTGAAGTCCCAAATGGTTTTATGGAAAATATGAGGCCAGGATAGTAAAATCAATTGTGCCAGACGCACTAGCACGTAGCCTACATGGTGGGTGGGCTATAGGAATGTACGGATCCAAATTTGGATGTCAAACAAAGAAGTAATCAAGAAAAGAAGAAATCAAAATCAAAGTGAAAGTGAAAGGAAAGAAAAAGAATAGGAAAAAGAAGAATATGATCGGGAAAAGAAGAAAAAGAAAAGGAAAGTATATATTAAAGTGGCAAATGATTATTTTAATCCTCCAAACTTAACTTACAAATAAGTCCATAAGTTTGCTTATAATTTAGTCCAAAATTGCAATTCAATTAAGAATTAATTCCTAATTGATTTTAGAAAACAACATGATCACAAATCAAATTTAATAATTCATGGAATTATTAAGTTTTCAGTACATATGCACAGTCAATTAGTGTAAAGTTTCCAAATTTCAGTCAATTTAAAAATATAGAAAATTTAAGATCTGTATTTTGTACACACTTTGTTATTTACTGCACAGTAGTAATAACATCAATGCATACACTTTGTTATTTACTACACAATAGCTACAACATCAATTTCAAATTATACTTAGTTCTATGCTGCACCATGGCTATAACTTGATTTCAAAAAATTCATTTTATTGTATGTTGCACAGTAGCTACAATATAAATTTCAATTTTCACGTTGTTAGACACTACACAGTAGTTATAACAAAGACTCAAATTTTTTTGCTATATGCTCCATAGGACTATAGTGCAATCATGGTTAGCTAGACACTACATAGTATTTATAGTAATTCAATTTTGCTAAATGTTCCATAGGAAACATAGCAAAAATCATTGTTTTGCTAAATGTTCCACATGAAATATAACAAGCAATTCATAGTTGCTAAATGTCCCACAGGGAATATAGCAAGAAAATCACAGTCACTAGACAATCCACAGGAAATATAGCAAAAATTATCACTTTACTAAACGTTCTATAGGAAATATAACAAGCAATTCATATTTGCTAAATGTCCCACAGGGAACATAGCAAGAAAATCATAGTCACTAGACATTCAATAGGAAATATAATGCAATTAGCTAGACACTACACAGTAATTATAGTATCATCGTTAAACGTCCCATAGGGAATATAGCGAAACACGGATCGCCACTAAATGTCCTACAGGGAATATTGTGAATTCTAACACAAGTCTACAAAAGATCACAGACGAAGAGCCTCACACACAGGTAAGTGTCCTAACTCTCTACTTTTAAATTGTGTGCTTATTTGCATTGCCAAAATTTGTCAAGCAAATAGCGACAAAAGGAGGCAACTGTAAGCACCCAATTTCGGGATGAATTAGTTATTAATGCTACCAGGATCCAGTGATGAAAATTTATGTGAAATTAATCTTTCGATTTCAATTTTCGAATCTCAAGACTTAACTACGAACTTTTAAGACTTAACTGCAAAGCCTTTAAGATCTTTTGAGGGTCAATTTGGAAATAAATAAAGTTTGAAAATGGGGCTAAAATGTACTTTTTCAGATTGAAATTATGTAATTCTGATCGAAATTACATATTTTGGACCGAAATCATATAATTCCGATAGAAAACATGTAATTCCAATAGAAATTACATATTTCTGGTTAGAAATATGCAATTCTGATTAGAATTGCACATTTCCAATCGAAAATGCATAATTCCGATCAGAATTATATAATTTTAATAGGAAAAATATAATTCCGATTAGAATTGTACTATTCCGATCAGCGTCCCATTTCAAATTTTCCAAATTTTTGAATTTTTAAAATTATTTTCTTGATTTTGATTAGTCAAAATATTTTTTGAAAATGTTTTTAAAAATAAACTATCTCTGTTTTTATGTGATAATTATTAATTATCATTTATTTTTTAAAAAGATAAATATGTGATTTGTCGCCTGTGATTTGATAATCATAGGAGCTAGGTCACGGAACTTCATTTTTAGGTTTTAGGGTTTGATTAGAAAGACTCTAAAAAACATAGAAGGGGGGCTCTTCTTCTTCCTCTTGATTTTCTTAAAAAAGCAAAAAAGCAAAAAAGCAAAAAAAATTCTTTTAAGTTTTGAAGTTCTCTTTAGAACTAAAAAAGTAGTACAAGTCCTGGAAGAAAAATCAACCAAGTAGGCTAATTTCACATAGTGATTCAATCCACAACTCTCCGAGGAGAATCAAACAACATCATAAGCATTATTGTCCCTTCTCTTTTCTTTTCTTCTTTTATTTCTATTTTGTTTTATTTTTTTATTTCTATTTTTTAATTATTTAAATTGGATTTAAATTTTGTTTTTTTTTTTTGTAATTTTATATGGTGGTGATAATAGGAGTAACTTGAATTATGGAGCATGTGGTTGAGTTGATATTGAACCATGAAGATCCATGGAATGCCATGGATACAGAACCATGTTAAATCACATAGACTTTTAGGTTTTATTTGTTTTCATTTTTTATATGTTCTGTGTTTTTAATTTATTTGGTTTATTAGGTTGTATTAATTAATTTTAGTTTTCCTTATATGTAGGAATTATAGTGGCCCCAATAGAGGGAAAATAGTGAAATATTTACTTTCTACACTTAAAATTGATTAGTAAATTAGGTTCAATTTGGTGAAGTCCTAATAAAATCAATGGTGGCAATAGTAAATTTTAGGTTCCATGTAAACTGAATTAGGTTAGAATTCACAGTATGTATGTTTTGATTGATTATTTGCTTTAATTTATTGTTTGGGTTTGTTTGTGTATTTTTGTGCATTATGGGCCCTAAGCCCATGTTAGGTCTTAACTCATTTTAATTAATATGCCCTCTTTTAGTTATTAAAATTGACTTAGACATTAACTAAGCCCATGAAAGCATTGTTCCATAATTTGTAGACCTTAGGGTTCATTTTCACTTAATAAAATCAATTAGAATTAGACCCACTAACTTAAAGCCTTTTATAAATTTGTAGATTTAATTAGGCCCACATTTTTAGAATTAAAATAAATACACTTAGGCTCACTTAATTAAAATTAAATAGGTATTAGGTCCATTAGCTTTTAGGTTTACTTATGAATTAAAACATGTAGACTTAGCTCACATAAATTAAAATCTATGTAGATTAGACGAACTTAGGGAAGTTTTTGCTTGTGGATGCAATTTTTGTATATTTTTCATATGACTAGTTGCCTTGAAGTTGTTTGTTAAAATGAGGGTGGTTTGATATGAAATTGCATGTAATTAGAGAATAAATTAGTAATTAATAAATTAATTCTAAATGAATACGAGATTGAAAGAAGTTGGTAATCCGTATCCAAAATCTCCTAGTTGTGGTGCTAACTTTCTTTTAGGGAATCGAGTTACCACTACTCATTAGTTATCTAGTTATTACCCTGGGTTGCGGGTCCTCATCTCCATGCTATGTTTTTGTGATAAAGTAGTGTGTTCTTTAAAGCACTGAGCTCAAATAGTGTCGCGGTTTCAATATACTTGGGCACACGCTAAACCCTGCCATTTATAGATGGCTCATTTTATCCTATGTCATAAAACTAATGATGCTTCACATATGGCTGATTTGTTCTTTAGGGAAGTTTTACATTTGCATGGAATCCCTAGGACAATTGTTAGTGATAATGATTTTTAAGTTTTTAAGTCATTTTTGGCATGTGTTATGGGGTAAATTAAGGATTAAATTGTTGTTTTCTACAACTTGTCATCCACAAACTAATGGAAAAACTAAAGTAGTGAATAGAACTTTAGGTACTTTGCTTCATTCTATTATTCAAAGGATTTTAAAGTCTTAGGAGGATTACTTACAATTTGTGGAATTTGCATATAATAGGGCAATTTATAGTGTTACTCATTATTCACCATTTGAAGTTGTTTATGGTTTTAATCCACTAACTCTTATAGATTAGTGTTCTTTACCTACTTCTAAGCTTATGAATGTAGATGGAGAGTCTAAGGCAGAATATGCGAAGAGACTACATCAACAAGTAAGGAATCAAATTGAGAAGCAAAATTCTAAAGTGGTTGAGCGCATAAACAAAGGGCAAACAAGAGTTGCATTCTAACCTGGTGATTAGGTTTGGGTGCATTTTTGCAAAGAAAGAAAGGTTTCCCTGCAACATCCTTGACCTTAGCCATAAGCATTTCATTTTAATTTTTATGCATTACATATAATTCACTTGAATATTTGTATCTCAAATCATTCTATTTGACTATGTGAATTCCACATCCTTTCAATTGTTTGTATTTGTCAAAGTGCATGGCGATTGTATACTTGAGTATGTGTAATATATGATGTATTTGGGAATATCATAAAATTGAAAGTTCAGTTAATAAAAAAAATATATAAGGAATTGAATTTAGTTGACTTGTTTTATATGAGTAACCTTTGGGACTAAATTGAACTTTTCCATAGAAAGAGGATTGATTTGAACTTTTGCTTGATATTTGATTAAAAATATAATAATAAGTATAAAAAAAGAATATCATAGTGGATATTTATAGGATTTTTTTTTATGTAGGAGACTAGAAAGTTCTAATCTTTCTTCTCTACCTTAAGCCATAGTTCATTTGTCATCTAAACTTCATTTTCTTCTCTTTCTCTCAACCTCTTAAACTTGAAATTTTGATGATTTTAGCTGCTAATTTGGTAAGTTAATTATTTTCCTTTTGAATTACATTTGAAATTATGTGGTGATGATGTAAAATGATTCTATAGCCTTTAAATTATGTTATAGGGCTAAATTTTGCACTCTTGTTTTCATAGCCATAGAAGAAGAATTAAGAGAAATATTGAAACTTGTAGACTTATGTCTTATTTACATGTATGTAAAATTGTTTCATGAGATTTGATGTGTGTGATAAGGCATTCTTTTTTGAGTAGGACTGGTTCAAATTATGTCTACTGCAAGTAGCTTGCTTTTACCTAGTAAATATAAGACTCTTAGGGGATGAATTAGGCAAATTATTAAACATGAGTTTTAGTCATTTGTATGTTGTCTAAAATTTTGTAAAATAGTTTGGTGAAATAATGTGTGTGTAATGAGAAATCATCCTTGGAGTGGGGCTGGTCCTGCATGCTACATTTGCAGGCAGTCCAGTTTTCCCAAATTAATATAAGGACCTTAGAGGCTGAATTAGATGAAGTATAAAACATGAAAGTTGTTCTTTTATGTGTTAGTGAAGTTCCTAAAAAAGGGTCTTGCAATTGGACTTGTATAACTTGAGAAATTCTAAACTGATTTAGACATACTCAAATTATTTTTGGGCAGAACACAAGTCTAAATTCCAAAATTCCCTATTTATTATGAAAAGCATATATTGAGCCCATTTTTTTTGATGTGTTGTAGCCCTATGTGTTTAGTTTTTATGAAAAAAAGAATCAAGTAATTTGGAGTTTTGTGGAGAAAGTTATTCGCACTCAAGTTTAGCAAGTTCAAGTTGTCCAACAAGAAAGAATATGCATAAATGTTAGGCTTACATGTAAGAACATATCCTAATTGTTGGGTTTCGTGATCCATAACGCAGCAAAAAACAAAAATTTTAACCATGAAAACCCATAACCCAGATCCATGTAATTCGAACTAGATTGATTGAGAGGGTTTCCAAACACTCACCAAGACAATCTTATGGCAAGATTGTTGGAATGATGGGAGGGGGTTCACACCGATGACACCCTACCTTGAGCTTTACTATCTCTTTGTCAGATTGAGGTGACACTAAGAGGTCACACCCTCTATAGTATCCACACAAACTAGGTGATCCAAAGCAAAGTAGGTCTACTAAAACCTTTATTGTCTCACAACACTTTTCTCTCTATGTGTTTTTCTCACAATAAGTAGTAAAGGAAGAATGAGAATGTGGCTTAACCTAAACCCTATATAAGGAGATGTATATATATATATATATATCATATCAAGGGTTTCTCTTACCAAAACATTTTTGGTAAGATTAGATTTCCATTTCTACTTTGATTCTAATTCCAAATTAGAATCCTTTCCTATTTATCTAGATAACTCTTACCTAAAATAAATTAGGAAATAAATAAATACTAATATATATATATATATATTTATTTATTTATTTAATCTTTCATAGAGATAATTATTGGGCTAATTAACCCAAATCTATTTTGGGCATGTTCTAAGTGTGCGACCTTGTAGGTTCACACAATGTTGGTAGTGGGCCTAAACTTCCCATTTTGGCCCACAAGTCATAATTAGTCTCTAGCAAGACATTAAGACTACCCAATTTGTGTGAAGGTTGATAATCCGACATAACCTAATACACAATGTGTACTATAGTCCTTTTATCACATGATATCCTTATTGAACATAAGGCATGGGTTATGTCATCCTTATATTGTTCAATCATATTGTTTCTTGATCCCAAATAGACTGATACCGATAACTCCTTATCATTCTAGCATGGCCATGCATTTCTCTTCAGTCTAACTAATCGTGAGGCCCAACATATATCTTCTCAAAATAACTGAGGGACAAATTCCATCTTAACCACTCACATCCCTCACACAACTCATTCTATATCCAATCATAACCTGTTTTACCATTTGGTTAAAGATGGCATAGGGATGTATTAAAAAATAGAACTTATCATACAGGAAACCATAGTAATCTCAAGTCAGAGGACTTAAATAGTACTACTGTAATGAGAATCACCTATGACAATAATCCATGTGGTATTCTCATAGTGGGTCGATCCAATATATCATTACTCTAAATATGTACCTATGAGTTTTACTTAATATCTCATATACATGATCAGTAAAACTTAATCATCAATCAACCTCATACTAGTCTTTATTCATTGTTGTTCCCATAATAATAATCAACTAAGGATAATTAGATTAGAATTCAAGTATCACCTAAGAGTTTTAATATCAAGTCACATAATTGATGATCTTAGTAGAATTAACTAATCAAGGATAATGCTAGAATTAGCCAATAATAATAAAAAAGGCCTCTTTATTATTAAAATAGAAATATGACAAAGTTAAAGTATGGCCATTACATAATGGGTCGAGGGCATAACACTAACAATCTCCCACTTGCACTAGGCCTAATCAATATTGTATCTCATACCCATTGACCTAGCATGCCTCTCATGCTTTGCATGTGGAAGAGGCTTAGTTAGTGGATTAACAACATTGTCATCTATTGGTACTCTGCATATCTTCACATCTCCTCTATCAATGATTTCTTTATTGAGATGATAACGCTTGAGTATGTGCTTGGATCGCTGATGTGATCTAAGTTCCTTAGCCTATGCTATGGCTTTATTGTTATCATAATACAAGTCAATTGGATCTGATATACTGGGAATAACACCCAATCCAGTTATGAACTTCTTAACCTAAACAGCTTCCTTGGCTGCATCAGAGGTAGCTATGTACTCAACTTCTATTGTAGAATCGACAACGGTGTCTTGCTTTAAACTTCTCTAGCTCACCGCACCTCAATTTAAATAGAACATATAACCTAACTGCGATCGAAAGTCATATTTATAAGATTGGAAGCTAGCAAATGTGTAACCATTTACAACTAGATCATATTCTTGCCCACCATATAGTAAAAATGCATCCTTATTCCTTTTTAAGTACTTAAGGATATTCTTAACTGCTATCCAGTGACTTTCACCCAGGTTTGACTGGTATCTGCTCGTTATGCTCAAAGCATATAAGACATTTGGTCGAGTGCATAACATGATGGATCCAATAGTAGAAATATATGGAATATTACTCTTGAGGTCTCGCTCATCTTATGTCTTTGGACACTGAGTCTTACTGAGACTAATGCCATGGGACATTGGCAGGAATCCTCTCTTATAGTTTTGCATACTGAACCTATTTAGTACTTTGTCAATGTAAGTGCTCTGACTTTGGCCAATAAGCCTTTTAGATCTATCTCTATAGATCTTGATGCCTAAAATATAGGCAGCTTCACCTAAGTCTTTCATTGAGAAATAATTCCCTAATCATGATTTAACATTTTGTAGAGTATGAATATCATTTCCAATGACTAATATGTCATCGACATATAACACTAGAAAAACTATTGCACTCCTACTAACTTTTTTGTAAACACAAGGTTCATCTTCATTCTTAATGAATCCAAACTCTTTGACTGCTTCATCAAAATGAAGATTCCAACTTCGAGAAGCTTGCTTCAATCCATGAATGAATCTTTGAAGCTTGCAAACATTTTCAGAATTCTAAGGATTGACAAAACCCTCTAGTTATGTCATGTACACATCCTCTTGGTAGGTTGTGGGCTCACTTTGATCCACAATCATTACATCATTATTATTCGTTATGAGGAATCCATATCTCTCAGGATTATGACATGTCCTACCAGACCTTCTAGGACCTTATGGTACTTGTGTAGATTCAACAATTACTTATTGATCTAGTTGAGGTTCTATTTGTGGTAAAATTCTATTTTTTGGTTC
>CATIWM010377713.1:0-17028 GCA_949671775.1 Mallotus repandus
AGTAAGTGCTAGGGGAAGTTACTAAGCCACTACTTGAGCTGAGCCCAGTGAAAAGGTCAAGGTTCCCTTAGTAAGATGCCCTCATTTAAGACTTAAGTTAAAGGCCAAGGTCAGACAGGCCTGACATCCTCTACAAACTAGAGAGAAGACTAACTCCCTTTAAGATTTAAGTCACAAACTATGGTCAAATGAGCTTGGTAATCTCTCTTGAACCAAGTTAAAGCTAAGAGTGATGGTTAGCCAATTTACAATCTCAGGAAGCTAGTGGAATCAAAGGACTATAAACCAACGCCATCGGCTAATAGGGACATGAAAAAATGAATGCAAGATTTAAAAAATAATTAATAAAATAATCCTAAAGAACACAAGTAGAATCAGTATCTCTTATACCCAGTGGAGTCACCACTGTAGATGGCGGGGTTTAGCGTGCATCCAAGTATATTGCAACCATGACACTGTTTCAGCACAGGGCTCCAGGGAACACACGACTATATCTTAAAGACATGGCATAAAAATAAGGAGTCACCACCTAGGGTAATAACTAGGACAAATCAAAAGTGGTGATAAGTTGATTGTCTAAAAGAAAGTTAGCTTCAAAACCAAGGATTTTAAATACGAAATTGTTATACATCAAGTTGTGACTGTACCAAAAAGGGTCCAATGATGAAAACATCTTCATAAATATGACAAGTGTCTATTTGTTCGTACTACTTTTGGAGTGTGCTGTAAGTCTAAAAGTATGAACTAAGCCTCCAAAAGTGCAAAATTGGTCATCGAGTCAATAAGTCGTACCTCGGTTGTGCAAATTATGAATTATCAAAAGGGAAAGTCGCTTATCTCAAGTAGTTATTACTCAAAATGCACAACTTATCAGACCGGTGTTTGTCTCATAGGACCAGAGTTCAACTTCATCAAAAATGAAAACTAAATTTGAGAAAATGGATGTTGGAAACATGTTCGTAAGACCTAAAAACCTTCGAAACCAACCCAAAAAAATGTGCGTAATCCCCAAAAGTAGTAAACAAATTGCAGTGCATAATCATACTTGAGCACATATGCTTACGTGTGAAAATAGAAGCTGATTCAAACAAAATGAATATCGAAAACGTGTATGGGAAGTCCAAAAACCCTAGAAACAACCTATGAATAAATGCATAAACGTGTTGATTACACGAAACTGTGCATGAGGGCATGTGACCACATGCCCAAGCATATGGTTACACACTCCTGTACGTAGTTATGCGTATGGTCACGTGCTCCCAGTGTGTGGTTATGGGCTCTGACACTCGTACGCGAGCGTAAAACTGCATATAGGCGCACCTTAGGTCGTGTACCCACGTGTAAAAATCTGCTTTTTTCTATAAATAGAGGTCTCTACCTTCAATTTTAAGGGAGGCCTACACACATACTGAAATGCTATCAAATTGAAGACTCGGGAGTCCCAATTCAAACACTTTTGGCTCACCCAATTCATTTTTATTAGGATTTTTTAGACCGATTTGAACCAAACCCACCTACACGTTTGTCAAAGCACGCTTCAAAGGTATACGAATTTACATTCTACACGTCATTTTCAACCTCTTAATGAGGAAAACTTGAAAATCCCATGAAGCTAAAGATTTAAGAACTCAAAACAAGCTCAGTTGAATTTAAGGACCAAATAATCATTTTTGCACGTTTATTTTTTCATATTGCATTTTTACTTTATTGTCGCCAGCGGTTGAGAAATTGTTATGAATGTCTGGTGAGACTAGCAATTTGCATGCTGATTGAATAATCTCTACTTTATTTTGCTCATAATAAACTATCATTTTGCATCCTTTGGCTCGAAAATGTGAAAGATAAAAAAAAATATTTTCAAATCTGCATTTTTAATTCCAAAATATAAAATTCATCATTTCCATGTAATTTATACATTTTATTGATAAAAAAAATCACATCTTTACATCATAATCAGCATTTTCACACCATTTTTACAGCATTATGTGAAAATTAATTATTTTCAGATAAACTATGTATTTTGCATCCAGTAAATATCAAAATCATCATCTTGCATAGTTTTCACATTTTCAACATAAAGATCATATTTCTAACATAAATCCAATATTTTTAACATAAAAAACACACATTTGCATTAAAATTGCATGTTTGCATTAAAATTGCATGTTTGCATTAAAATTACACCATTTTTCACTCATCAAACACGAAAATAAGTATTTTCTACATTCTATATTAAAATGCATTCAATAATGTGAAAGTTCACATTTTTGAGCTAAAGCCTCCATATCATGGTCCAATGATGCAACTGTGTATCTTTTCTTTATTATCATTTAGAAGTGAATGACAATAATTCATGCAAGAGCATAAATTATGTGCATCTATTTGCTTATTCACAAAGTATTGATTGATTATCTTGAACCTACTTATTGTTCAAGTGGATGAATGGATGTAATTGTACACAGTTGTGCTAACCTCTATTTTGCAGGGATTTTCTAGCTTTAGGACTAGATTTACATTTTAGTATTTTTTATTTTAAATGTATTTACTAGGAAAGCCTTGTAAATAATTGTTTACTTGCTGCTATCATCATGTACTTGTGTGGATGTGCATATACAAATTGTCACACTGAAACTAGAGTGATAAGGTAGCCATGCATTAAATGTTGCATAATGAGAAGTAGTCTAAAAGTAGATAAGATCTTCTAAACCATGGAATCTCTACTGAGGATGATACTCGTTGAGTGACCCGATGTTGTCCATTTCATCTTTTCCTGATTTTTAGGGGCGACTCCATAAACACAAAGTGTCTCGTATCCCCTCGAGATCAATCATTTATCCCTGTCCTATAAATGGAACGGATGTCCCATTTGGTAAAGCTGCCCTAATATCATCGCTCTTTCTTTAAAAAGAAAATGGTTGCTCATAGTGGTGACTCTACTGGGGATGCTAGACTAATTAGAGAGATCAATTCAAAAATGACTATTTCTCATTACATAATACTCATTCATATGGAGCCCTTCACCATTGCATTTGCACAACACATCACACATGCATTATTAGTCCCTATCAGCCGACGATGAAAGAAAGTGATCCACTATGATTCCACATGAGTCATAGGGTGACAGATCCGAATTTGTCACCTTTAGCCTTTACTCGTGGATTCACTGAACTCATCTGACCAAATTTTATGACCTAAGTCTTAAAAGAGGGCAACTCGAGTTATCAAAAGAATGCTAGACTCACTGACCAGAGTCTGTAACCCTAGTCATGGGAGGGGGGTGAATTCTCGCTAAATGAGCCATTAGCGTTATACCCTCAACTCAGCCTATGTAAATAAACCATTAGGAATCTCCACTAAGATCTTGCTAAGCTATGCATGCTAAACTTGATGTTGTCTGTTTGACCTAATATTCATAAGTGTCATGACACTTCTAGTTTCCCTCACCAATTGGCATCATTACATTCGTTCCCATAGACTGCTCACACTTAGACTGTGTGATCCTTGTTTACCTTGTATAAGCTTGATTTCAAAGGAATAATAAGAATCATGCACCTCAGTCTGAATAGTCCTTGAGAACTTTTGACATCTTTATGTTATGGAACCTACGGGGCATCATCCATTTATCCTCATAAGATCAAATGAATGGGTCAGGAATTTGACTAGACCACAAACATTTGTGTTGAGAGAGTCAAATTATAAACTATCAAATAATAATTTAATGCCTCTTGGTAAACATATCAAGTATCGATGTGGGGACATAAATTTGGACCCCTTTTGTTGGCCATAGCCGATGCACACACGGGTGTATGTGGACTGTAGACACCATTTGTGACCCAAAGACTAGTCCTTATATTGACATTGTATGATTACCTCGAGTACATTTAAGCATTGCTCCTTAGCTTACCTTTTAGTTATGATCAACATAAATTGAAGCAGCCTAGCCTGAGAGTGGAACTGTAGTCCCCTGTTGACTATTGGGTCAAAACCCACCAAGGAAGGAGACTGAATAACCATATAGAGTGATAAGGTTGGAAGCGAGAGCTTGCATATGTATGGCTTGTTCCCTATGCAGGAAACACTAAACATTTTTCTTAAGTTCTTTTTTATCACATGTACATAACATACATACACTAACTCATATCCTTCTTGCAGCCATCCGATATTTTTGCATAGACATGCCATACATACATTCTCATCCTATCATTCTGCATGAACACATCATGAACACACGATAACATTTTTTCAGCTTATAGCATGACAAGCATTCATGATCCTTTCTTTTAGCTCATCTTATTGTTATTTACTAACCCATTCTCTTTTGTTGTGTTTTCTTTTCAAAAGCATCATAAGCACTTCTAATAAAGATTCCATGCACTAATAAATTGCTTGTAGCATACAACATGGCATGCATTCATGATATCCTCATTCTTCATAATCTTATCCTTTTGAATAACATCATATACATACATTCTATAACTGTCGCATTCATGTGTACATCCCATAACAAATTGCACTTAATCATACATTTTATAATGGTTGCACTCACACATGCATTTCATAATAGTTACACTAACCCCATCATTTCTACAATCACAAACCTCAAGACAACCCTGAAGGGAGAGTTCAAATGCTTAGAATTCAAAATGGCTAAGCAATTTGGGAATCAAAGCCTTGATGACCAACTTAAAGAGCATATAAAGAAATTTGTAGCTAATGGTGGCTTAATCGATGTGCTTTAAGCTGAAATCAAGGCTATCCTTTAAACTGAAATCAAGAACATCTTGAACCAAACCCCAAACTCCAAGGATGAGCTAATCCTCTGAACTGGCAATCCTAATGATAAGGGGGGCATTTGGCACTCCTAATTATGCGTTAAACAAAGGGAAGGAAGTTGTAACCATGCCTGAGGATATTGAAGATGACTACCAAGATGGTTTTCTACAATTCTCTCCTAAAGGAATAGGTGCAACCAAATCTGAATTAGCAATGGAAATCCAGGAACTAGCCTACAAAATTGCCCAGCTTGAGGTTTTAGTAAAGGAGAACACTAATACCATAACAAAAGGCTTCAATAAACTCTCCATACTCTTGAATTAACTCCTACAAGATTACTGCAAGTAGCTCTATAGTTCTGAGCTTGAGGAAGCTAAAAGTCCATAAATGGGTACCCAGAGTTCGGTTGACTATAATATGTTATGTTTGAAGTTCCTAAAATCACCTACAGATCACAATTTAACCCATGGAAAACCTCCAAAGTTCAACCAAGCCCTCTCTATGATCTTCCAAACTCTTCAGCATAGAAACCTTTTCTAACCTCATGAACCAAAACCACTACTAAGTCCACTACCACCCATATCAACCCAAACCTTTACTGTCGCTTCCACTAAATGATCAGACACACCACTGATGGCTGTAGAACACTTAGAAATGCTATTATAGACCTAATTGACTCTGAGAAAATCAAAGACTTGGAAAAGAAGCATGGTGCTAAAATTGACCCTTTGTCTGAATATCGAGATGAACCCCACACTAAAAATAAATCACTACACAACTATCCAGCCACACCATAACCACTCTCAAAGCCAGACATCATCTCCTTTGGCTCATATGAATCTTAAAGAAGTGATAAGTATTTGCTTCACAAATCCCACTTACCTTCTAGAACCCTGCATCTGATTATCATGAGAATAGAGGACGAAGGGAAACCATGGAAAGCTATCCTCTCTAAATGGAACAAGCTGGACTGAAGCAACTAGAATGAAGAAGACCAACAAGATCCTTTTGGATGTAATAGCCAGATTAGAACAGTGACTTCCTGCTTTTGTTATTTTGCTAGTGCTAAATGTTTATGTGGTCTATCAAGCATCTTGATGGAATGCTAACTTCTTTATTTGTCATTATCCTATAATCTATTGATTGTCTTTACTCACTTTTGCACTTCATTAAAATTGCAAGTGTTCAATTCTTGCCATAGCCTCATTCAAAATATAGAAAAAAGAAAAAAGAAAAAATGATAATAATAATATGAGCCATGTCTTTGAATGGGTCCTTGTTATGAGCCACTCTTGGATTCATCACTAGATTATGAAGAGTATAAATAAACAAGCAGCCAAACTTGCATTTTGCTTAGCACACTTTTGCTATTAGTTGATTCTCATGAAAAGGCAACAAAGATGTCAATCACATGCCAGTTCAAACTTAGAAGACTCGAAGTCTTACACATAAATTTAAAATGCTCAGCAGCTTGAGGTGTTAGATGTACTTTAGCCTCATTAAATCTTAATGCTCTCTAAGGCACATTAAAACTCACAAGTGTAAACCAAGGATCTACCAACCACTGCTAATGGTATCTAAGAATCCTAAAAGACTCGTTTTCCCACCATGATCCATACCTACCTAAAGCCACCCAAAACCCAAAGCCCACATTCAATATAAGTCTTCCTTCTTTTCAAATAAAGCCTAAAATGATTGTCAACCCAATCTTATCCAACACAATCTACCTTTCTCAAATAAACATTCAAACCAGGCTCTCTGATGCTACTCTTACCCTAACTGTTCCAAAGAACCACCCATGTGATAAACAAACTACCACACTCTTATTCCAAAAACTTTAAACCTCTTAAATGGCCATTAGCTTAGTGCGCTATCATCAAGATCTCTAGTTTTACCCCTAAATGAGTTGGTCCTTTTGCTATCAACATTGTTCCTAGTATCTTTGGATAAGAATTACTTTTCGTCTAACTCTCCTTAAAGGGCCTTAACATATAGTCTTTCAAACAAACTCCTCTTACCTTAGCACTAAAAAGCTAAAAAATCATTTAGAGACAAACTCATTTGCATTACATGTAAACATGCATCTCACATTTATGCTTTAAGAATGCAAGTAAATGTTACTCTTCTCTACATAGCAATACCATTATCATTCCATGCATACACACACTGTACAAGTGCCTCCAACAAAAATAAGGTCCAAGTGTTATCTTGCATCAAGATCATTGAGTGCATCCATACATAGGCTCAAGAAATGAGCAATTATCTTACCTTCACAAAGCATAATCATTCACTCGCATACATACATGTGTCTTAGAAAGATAAACAATCTTATATTTCACCATATAGCATAATTGTTGGCACCCTATGCATGCATCCAAAGATAAAAAATTTCATTTTAGCATACATCATAATCATTGGAACCATATACATACATGCATCGGTACATATGCATCAAAAAATAAATAATTGTCCCTATTGAGATATGGCATCATCATCAATAATCCATTTCCATCAACATCATATATGCATACACACTTGCACATATGACCATAACTTCTTCATCACAAAGCATAATAGTTAGCATTTCACAAGCATATACATTTGCATACTCCATACATGCATAGTAACCAAAATTCCATGAGCATGTGCACTCGCATTTATATTTCAAAAAAACCATCATTAATCTTTTATGCAACAGTATGACCATCTTCTTCATACACAGTCACACACTGCACATATATGCTTAGGGAATCCAACATGCATCATATTCCCATAAGACATAATCATGCATTACATTCTTTTGCATTGGAAGACATGTCAATTTATCCTTCATCTCGAAGAATAATCACTAGCACTTTATACATGTTATGACCATTTGCACCCCATGCATATGCACACATGTCTTATAAAAATAAACTACTCTTCACTCATCATGCATACATGCACTCACATAGCACAATCACCATGCATACATGCATTCATATAACACATTTGTCATTCAGACATGCATTCACTCACATACCTTAAGGAATAGCATAATATCCTCTTACCTTAAAAAAAGATATTCAGTACTCTACATGTGAGTACATAAGTCACATCTCCTTCTATTATGCAATTCGATCATTCATATTCCATACATGTAGTCATTTCATAAAATAAAATACCATCATCCCAATAAATGGTAAGGACCATTCGCATTTTCTACATGCATGCAAGAGTATATGCATATCCACCTACATACACACTTGCATACACACTCGCATTTCCTTTTTCTCTTCTTGTACAATCACTTGTGCATATGCATCCTCTTAAATGAGATCAAAGGATAACTCTCTCCTTTTAACATGACATACAATCATTGACATTCCATGCATCATGTATATTGTAAAATGTAATCATTCCTCCCCAACAGATAAAACCATATTTCTCATCATCAACACTTCATGTATCATGTAAAGATGAGCAATCTTCCTCATTAAATAGCATGATCATCAAACATTCATGCATACATGAACTTACATATGGTCATCTATGCATACATGCATCCACACACATACTTTAGAAGAAGTCAAATAATTACCCTTTGTCTGTCACTAGCATCTCATTGGCATTAGCATACATACACATATCATACTAAGGTGCAACTGTTAGCATTACCAACATGCATACATTATAGCATTTGCATATACCGTCCCTCGGTAGAATCAACAAGTGGCCATGGATGCTCATGAAAGTCCTGTAAAGAAGATATACCTTAACAAAAAGCTGTAGTGCCTCCAAGCTTCTTTGACATTCTTTGACTGCCCCTCATAAAACTCTTTTACCTTTTAAAGGTTAGCCCCGATCATGGTTCCAGTGCAATCCCATGCAAAGAACAAGACCAACAAACTTAAAACCCAAAAATTCAAAACCTATAAACCTTACCCAAAAACTGCCATGAGATTAGATCAAACACCATAGAAACACCTCAAGGCCTCCTAAACTCCAAACTCACATAAATAAAAAAAATTACCGCATAGCACCAGAATTTGTGCATGGAGAACCTGTAGGCCATGTCCTATGCATGGATCATTTATCAACCCATTATCATGCCCTCACCTGACAACTAACTTGACTGAGTGCCCCGGATGAGAAAAGGAAATTTGGATCAAACGAAGAAAGTGAAAGGAACCCCAAGGTCAAAAGCTAAAATTCCAATGCCCTCTTTGTTACACACTTCAGTTCTGCCTAAAAGGCTTTCTCTTCTTTTCCAGCAAATAAATCTCAATCTTCAGATACCCTAACTTCACTTTGATGGTCTACCTCTCTCCCTTGCCATTAATGAGCAATCTTAGAATGGTCTCCCCTGCATCAAACATGCATCACAAGCATTGCATGTGCAAACATTAGAAACAAGCTCCATAAGCATACATGCATGAACATAGGAAAGCGCATTTTGAGCATTTACGTATAAATGAACATCTGCACAAGCATGGAAAACATGCATCATAAGCATTTACATATAAATGATCATTGTATGCACAAACATGAGAAACACGTATCATAAGAAGGAATCTAATGAAAAGGTGATCCACCAAGAAGCCATAACCCTACAAGGTTAGAATGCTTAAGGAAGTCAAAATCACACCAATAAAGGTTCTGAGGCATCCACATCAAGATGAGAACCACGAAAAGATGCCATCAACCCATATAAGTAGTCCTAGGGGGCAAGCATCTGCATGAGCAACAAACAGACTCAAGTAAGGCAAGATTTACATCTGATGAGACACAAAGGCCAGCTCCAAAGCCTAGCCTCTTTATATCTAAGCAAAAAGCTCAAGTAGATTGACACTATAGCAAGAGCTATAGATATTATGACAAAAGCTACAGACACTATAGTAAGAGCTATAGACATCACAGTAAGAACTACAGACACCACAATAAGAGCTACAAATGCCACAACAAGAGCTACAAACACCATAACAAAAGCTACAGACACTATAGCAAGAGCTACAAACACTACAGCAAGAGCTACAAAAACTACAGCAAGAGCTACAGACACTATAGCAAGAGCTACAACCGCCATAGTAAGAACCATGGTTATAATAAGAGCTACCCAATACTGCAAGTACTAGACCCCAACAAGACCATCAAGCAAGGCTAAGAGCATAAAGCCCTTCCAGCATGAACTACAAGACCATAAAAAAGGGAAGTGCAACTGCATTCATGACAAAAGGTATCAAAGCAGCAGAAGTAGTGCAATAAAGGGGAAGTAAAAATACGCCCTGGCTCAGAATGATTGTCTAAAAACATAACCAATACTAACTGTAATTCATTTATTTTATTTTGTAGGCTAATGCAACTATGCAAGTTAAAGCAAATCTAGGCACGTAAAGGTGAAAGCACCTCATAAAGCAACACAACAAGAGTTACACAATATAGCAAGAGCTACAACCATGAGAATATAGCAAGGGTTGTAGTTTCAAAGCTACAATATACAACAATAACTACATCAACAATTAATAGAAATGACAACAATAAGGAAGAATAGAAAACATCAAACACAACAAATCGACAAGTGCCACCATTGCGACCGTCTCTACACTAGGGAGTGCCCTCTTCTTTTCTCTCTAATATATGCATTCGCATTCATACATTGAAAATGAAATAAAAAACCATTATGATTTTTTTTCATGCATTATTAAAAACTTTGTCTATGCCATGAATTGCATATATCAGAGCCAAGTGACCTGATTTTAATTATTATAATATTCCTTTAATGCTTATTTTGTGAACTTCCAAGCATGACCGGCAACTCTAAGTTAGGACTTTCTAAACTTTAATCAATCTAATGCTTGCCCACCACCTAGATGGATGAAGAACACGCAAGAAAAAACCTATAAAGAATATCGATGAACAAAATAAATTACAGTTATCAAGACATCTTTTAGACAGGCTTGTGATCTCAAGACCATACTTACCTACTCCAATGCTTGAAAACGAGTAAGAGTATCAAAAGAGTCCCTATTGTGGTATTCACGCTAAGTAATGCGAGAAAGGCAATGAATACTAAAAGGGGAACCAAAAAAAGAAAATAAATGTAGGAAAAGCAAAGCAAAAAATCAAATTAAAATCTTTGCACACTCCAATGCTCCAAAGAAAAAATTCAAATCAAAATCTTTGCACACTCCAATGCACCAAAAGTGGAGTACGATTATCCTAAAGGACCTTATTATTGGGTTTTGTGATCCAAAATGCAGTGAAAAACAAAACTTTTAACCACAAAAACCCATACCCTAAATCCATGTAATTCAAATTAGATCGATTGAAAGGGTTTTCCAAAACTTACTAAGATGATTTTTAGGCAAGGATGTTGGAAGGAAGAGAGAGGGTTCACATCGGTGACACCCTAACTCGAGCTTTACGTATTTCTTTGTCAAATTGAGATGTCACCAAAAGGTCACACCCTTTATGGTATCCACATGAATAAGGAGATAAAAAATAGTGTTAGTGTGCTAGTACCTTTGTTGTCTCACAACATTTTTCTCTCTATGTGTTTTCTCTCACAAGAAGTAGTAGAGGAAGAAGGAGAATGTGGCTTAACCTAAACCCTACATAATGAGATGTTTATATATACATCCTATCTAGGGTTTCTCTTACTAAAACAATTTTGGTAAGATTAGACTTCATTTTATACTTTGATTCTAATTCTAAATTAGATACCTTTCCTATTTATTTAGATAACTCTTACCTTAAATAAATTAGGAAATAAATAATATATATATATATATATGTTTATTTATTTATTTACTTATTTATTTAGTGGGATAATAATCCATAAGTCCTATAAGTTGTCAAAAATTGCAATCAAGTCCTAAAAAAAATTATTTTTTTAATTGAGTCCTAAAAGCATTTAAAGTGTTTCACGTTAGTCCATCTCCGTTATGTCAAACAGAATAGACTGACGTGGCAATTAGTGAAAGAAAATCAGTTATGCTACTTAGGCTTTAAGAATAGTATGGTGAGCACTAACCTAAGTAGAGCAAAATTTAAAAAATTTACTTTCTCATAACCCTTCATCACATGAAGAATTTCCACTCCCAAGATCCATTTTGCATCTAAACACATCGCTAACATACATCAACATGTATGGACATAAAACTTAGGAAATCATATTGACAGAATACTTACAATCTTTGAAGTGTTTGATGTAGACCATAAGTAATCTACTACAATGGATTATACTCTTGGTTCAACTCTTGAATCAATGCTAAGCCACCCAAATGTATGGCCTCTAGCTTAAAACACTAAAGCCCTCCAATCACCTTCTTGCCTTCAATCAAGTGTGGTTCTAAGCACCTCTCTTATGACCCAAGAAGCTTGAACTAACTTGATTCTACTAACAAGTATAAGAGTATACTTTTGGTATATGTTTGGTTTTCTTTTAGTTTATTTCTTGTCTCTACAATTTCCACTAACACTTAATGGATATATTATCTCATCACCTTACTAACTCTAAATAAGGTCATTTATATATGTAGAGAATTAGGTTTTTATTAGATATGAACACATAAGTATCTCTTACACCATCATCATTAGGAGGCCACCTTGCATGCCACCTCATGACTTGGTTAAGAGTGTATAAATGTAAATATCTTATAAGTGTAGAAAATAGATGTAGAGATTATTTAAATACATCTCATATGTTTAACCCACATATATATTTCTCTACACATCCCACTAACTAATTTGCCTCAAAAGTCAACTAAACACACATAAGAGAATATATCTCCTAATATGCCAAAATGACTTAAATTAATAAATAGACTTGAGCTTGGTTGTTGGACCAACTATTGGACCAACATTTGGGCCAAGCCCAATCCATAAATTAATTGGGTCTAGTTAATGGACTTAGGCCAACACTTGGCTCAAAGACCATTTTATCAAACTAATGGGCCTTAGGTGATGGGCCTTGGAGTTAGGCCAACATTTGGCCCAAGCCCATTCCTTCAAACTAATAGGCCTATATTAAGTTAATAGGCCCACTATTAGCATCACATACTAATCAAGAAAAATAGACAGAGGTGATAGTCTAATTAATATTATCCAAATATTAATATATCGACTATGAACAATTTAATAGCATATATACTAAATAAACTTGTAGCTCATATTATCAACTCTTGATAATAAATTTATTTAACATAATGCTAAAGGACAAAATTCCCAAATAAATAAACACTTTATTTAAATGAATACTTCGTTGCCATTTGGGATAATTTACAATGTCATTATATATTACAAAATGGCACTAGGGTACACCTACACTAACAATTAGACCCCACCAATGAACTGACTTATGCAACCAACTCATCAATGATATTAAACCCACAAGTCCTATAAGTTATCCAAAATTTCAATCAAGTCCTAAATTATTTCTCTTCTAATTAACATGAAACAAAACCATTGCACAATAGCCTTGAGTGATTCTTTCTTTTCACTTTTATTGTTCTTATTATTTTTTAAATATGAAATCCTCTTTACAATTCTTAGATATTGAGCAATGAAATTTTTGAAATAGAGATTCTATAATTTTTTGAAAGATTTTTGATGTATGTTAATGATGATATGTGATGTTTGAAAAAGAGATAATTTTTTAGAAGATTGTGCAATAATAAGAACAATCAAAGTGAAAAGAAAGAATCACTCAAGTATATTGTGCAATGGTTTTTCTCACGATTCCCATCTTTTCTAACTTATTTATCCTGTCTTCTGCAATATGACATAATCTCAAGTGCCATAGATATTTTGGATTAGAGGCATTATCAATTAGCATTGTATTCATAACATTCACATTGGTTGGATATTGTTTGTTATTGGATTTATTATCAATATAATAAAGACCATGTAATATACAACCCATGCTAACTATCTCATTATCAAAATAGATAGTACATACATCTCTCTCAAATAAAAACTTATAACCTTTTCTAGTCAAACTAGAAATAAAGATGATGTTCTTATAAGCATTAGGTACATATAAAACATTTTTCAATAACAAAACATGATCATTTAAGTCAATAGAGGTGGTTCCCATAGCTTTGGCAATAACACTTGCTCCATCTCGAAGCTTTAGAGTCACCTCATTTGATCCCAACCTTCTTTCACTTGCTAGAGCCTGCAAGGAAGAGCATATGTGAGAACTAGCACCAGTATCCAATACCCATGCATTAGATGAGCTCTTAGAACATTTAGAAACATTTAAATTAGAGAAAGTCTCATCTTCTCTTATCTTGTCCTTTCCTTTCATTTATTCAAGGAACTTAGGGCAATTTCTTTTCCAATGTCCATCTCTTTGGCAATAGAAACATTTTCCCTTGCCTTTGTTCTCAACCTTTCTTTTGCCTTTGTTTTTGCTTACTCCTCCCGAAGCTTTGGGAACTCTTCTCTTGGCTTTCTTACTTTTATTGCCTTTATTCTTCTTAGTCCCACTAGAAGAGGTAATCAAAGCAACCTCATTCCCTTTTTCATTGTGAATAGCCTTTTGGTTTGTCACAAGCATGTTTAATAATTCTGCAAAAGTACACTTAATTTTATTCATATGAAAATTAGCAATGGTTTGTCGAAATGACTCTAGAAGCGATTGTTAGATCAAATCGATTTAGAGTTGAGCATCCATCATGAAATCTAGACTTTCAGGTTCCTCAATGGAACAAATCATAGAATTCACATGAGCTCCAACATCCCCACCTTCCTTCATTTTACCACGAAAAAACTGCTTATATATCTCATACCTAGCTATCCTACTTTGTTCACCAAACAACTTTTGTAGGTGAAGTAGGATTTCCTTTACATTAGTGTACTTCTCATATTATCTATGAAGTTCATTGCTCATGGAAGCCCACATAATGCAACATGCTTGTAAGTCATCATCTTGCCATTCTGCAAGAGTGTTACGTTCTTCTTGCAAAGCATTTGGTGGAAGGGGTCCGGGAGGACTTTGTTCCAAAACATATAAAATGCATTCAGAGGCCAAAATAACTTTTAGATTACATAGAAAATTAGGTCCACTGATGCTTAGTGGGTTTGATGGCCTCATATTATCAAATTGTTGCAAAATATAATAAGATTATTAGTTAAATGACATTGATAATTTTACCATTAGATTTGGTCTTTAATCATAATGGCCTCCCACTAACTTGGTGAATCCTACACTTCTAAAATAGGAAATAAAAATCCCTTGTTGGAAGGATTTCTAGTGGGTGATGGAGTTCTTAATGAGTCACTAATATCCCTCAAGTACACAATGCTATTCTTGGAATATTAGTTACCATTAAGTGCACAACTCTTATCCATCACATCTCATGTAAGATTCCATCAATCCGGCTCCTAATTTTTAAAGAACTCAGGTACACATAATTGCCAATCTTGGTCTCTTCATATTAGTTAGGTCCATACCATTAAATTAGTGTAATGTATGGATTTGAACACTATAAATCTCAGGTACTCGTATTTTCCATTCTTGATTCATAGTTCATCCACACACCCATAACATCTCATGTTTCACAATAATGCTACATGAATCTCTTAGGCCTTATGTACACCCATATGTATCCATAGCCGATCCACACAATGGAGAACCTAGAACTAAATTTAATTTGGAAGATTTTTGGGTCATTATTAAGGTCTCACTTTGCACTTTAGACAAATTATATACATATCACATATATATATTGCATGGAATCAAATATAAATGGCATTTTCCATATATATCACACATATACATAGAACATGCAAGATGGATGCATAAATATGGAGTGATCATAGACCTTTCCTAATCATATTCCAACTCTTAGAATATATTATAGGTCATGTCATCTTGGGCCTTGACAATTTGGGCCATATCACCATGGGCCTATGAACCGTGTCTAGTCATTATGGGAGTGTCGAGTCATCACCAAATAAACTTTTTGCCCTGTGCCGAGTTGGCACAATGGTGTCGAGTCATCATATAGCCCTCTGGTCCTGACTCAACCTTGATCTGACACAATGGTTCCTAGGTCTTGACTCAACCTTGATCTGGCACAATGGTGCCTAGTCATGACAACATCCTAATTTTGTACCCTTTCACAACTCTTCAAGCTCCATCTCACAACTCTTGTGAATTACATTAAATCCTTGGCATTCCAAGGTTAATATTACATCCTAACACTATATAATCAACATTTAATTACATACCAAATAATTAAACTAATTATTATTACAAAACCAAGGATGTAATCTAAGTCCATGATCATTCCATGAATGTATGTCATGCATAAAGCAAGTAGGATGCAACTATTGCATGTTATGATTAATTTTAACCATTTTTAAACATGTTTAGCCACAAAAATTGCAACTAACATTAATCATAATCATAACACTTGCAATTATCAATCAATTTAGCATTTGTTAAGTGCAAAAAGGATCATTGATACCACTGAAAGGAAACAGTTATGCAACTTTGGTGTGTGGTGAGCACACGCCTTAGATAGGGTGAAATTTTATAATTTTTCACTTGCATAACCCTTCATCACATAAAGAATTCCAATCCCAGGGACCTAATTTGCATTTAACACATAGCTAAACATTAAAACAACATGTAAACAATAACTTAAGAATTCTAAGTTTCAAGAAAACTTACAATCTCCTAAGTTTGATGTAGACCATAAGTATTCTACAAGCTTTAGATCTTTTGGTTCAACTCTTGAATCAAATGCTTAGCCTCCCAAGTGTTAGGCCTATAGCTCAAAACACCAAAGCTTTGCCAATCACCTTCTTGCTTTGATTAAGCTTAGTAACAAGCACCCTCTCTATTGACCCTTACAAACTTACACTAACTCAATTCTCTTGTGAGAACACTTAGGGTTTGTAGTGTGTATTTCTTTCTCTCTTTTTATGTCTCTACACAAATTCTTTTAATTGTCTAACCTTAAGAATATTTCTTAGGTTATATATTTATATGTAGAGAAAGCAAAGCCCTAATCATATGATAAGTGTACAACTCATCATGATAAGAATACAACTTGCATACTTGTCTAGTATATCCAGTAGAGAATTAATATATCTCATGTATTATGTCTACATACATTTTTTATACATACCAATGTGATATTACCTTATCATAGCCATGGTCAACATTTTACACATTAGGGATAATGTGCCTAACATGCCAAGCCTAATAAGCTAAGCTTAATACTTATAATTTTCCTTGGTCAACATTATACACTTAAGAGA
>CATIWM010377803.1:0-11883 GCA_949671775.1 Mallotus repandus
AATATTAAAATTAGAAAAAGGAAAAGAGGACTTCTCTAGTAAGCTTGTTCTTCCTTTAGTACTAGCTCCAAATGTTGGATGACCTACAAAATAAAGTTAAAAAATTAAGAAAAATAAAAGTGAAACTAAACTAAAAATAAACTTAAACAAAAGAAATAAATCAAAACACGTTGGGTTGCCTCCCAACAAGCGCTTGTTTAAAGTCATTAGCTTGACTAAATTCCCATTTGATCATTAAGCAGGATTAATTAAAGAATAATCCTCCCCATTGAACTCGCTTATTTGGCACTTGGAAAGAAGATAGAAAATTCTTAAAATTCATATCCTTTCATAGTGCTTTTAATTCGCCACCTTTTAGTATCTTTCTTTAGAGGTCCCTTTTTCTTCTTAACCCTTTTTGTTGCTTTCACCGCCTTGGTATTATGAATTAGGCACATTTTAAGTGGCTCTTTAGAAGCTTGTGGAAGACCATCTTTAGCACAAACCTCAACTACATCCACTCAAAAACAAGAAGTCATGGATGGGGATTGTTGTACCATTTTGAACACATCGAACTCGACCTTCTCTTCCCTAACTTCAAGTGCTATTTTTCTTCCCTTGACATCAATTATAACTCTAGCTGAAGCTAGAAAAGGTCATCCCAAGATTAGGGATTTGGAATCTTCCTCCATCTCTAAAATCACTATGTCATAAGGCACATAAAATTCTCCAACCTTGATTGGCACATCTTCCAAAATTTCTTCGGGATAGACTATGAATCTATCAGCTTATTGCAAGGAAATATTTGTGGGTTTGGGATATCCAATATTCAATTTCCTACATAAAGATAAAGGCATTAAGGTTACATTAGCTCCTAGATCGCATCGTACTCTACTAATAAACAATTTACCAATTACACAAGGTATAGTAATACTCCCTGGGTCCTTAAGCTTTGGAGGAAGCTTATTTCTGATGATAGCGCTACACTCCTCATTCATTGGTATGGTCTCATAATCCTCCCACTTCCTCTTATTAGATATGATATCCTTGAGGAATTTGGCATATTTTGGCATTTAGGTGACTGCCTCCAAGATGGGAATGGTGATATCCAGCTACTTGAACACCTTTAAAATTTTCTAAAATTGCTTGTTAAGTGCCCCCATTACCCATCCTTTGATGGAAAGGTAAACAAGGTGTCTTTGTCTTCTTAGGCTCTTAATCTAACTTATTACTCCTTAACCTCTCTCCTTCTTTTGGTACTTGATCTGGCTCAGCTTTTGATTCCTCAATCTTGTGCTCAACTTTAGGCAATTGCTTCCCACTTCGTAAAGTTATTACATTCACATGCTCTTTTGGGTTCTCACTTTGACTTGGAAATTTTCCCATTTATTGAAAATTAGAAGAGCTTACTTGTGATGTTATTTAGTTCTCTAGCATTTTGTTGTGGGTGGCTAACTGGTCTAACCTTGCATCAATTCGCTTGAAGTTCTCCTCATGCTGCATAAAACCCTCTTGAAGTGTTTGATTTATCTTGCTTTGTTATTAGATGAAGTTTTCCATCATCATCTTAAGATTGGACTTGGGTACGGGTTGAGGCTAAATGCTATTTTACTAGAAACCCGATGGTGCTTTGTACTCTTGATTTGAATTTGAATTTGAGTTCCCTCCTTGATTTAACTGTGAGAAGTTCAGGTGGATCCTCCATCCAAGGTTGTATATGTTGGAGCATGGATTCCCTTAACATCTGCCATTAAAATCATTCAAAGCATTTAATTGCTCAACAGAATATCCTTGAGAGAAAATGTTACCTTATTGACACTCTACGGTAGAATGTCCACCTCCACATATTTCACATAAAAGCACTTGTGATGGAAATCCTGCAAAATTTAGCTTTTCTAACTTCTTTGTAAAGGAGTCCAATTTAGCATTCACCATGCTTAGGCTATCAACCTCATATACTTCTACTGCTTTTCTAGGCTAATTTTTCTCCCCATACCACTAATAATTATTGGATGCCATCTTCTCTAGGAGTGCATATGCATCATCCAGTGTTTTGCTAATAAACGAGCCTTGTGCAGTAGCATCAACGGTAATCTGCAAGGACTCATACAATCCTTGGTAGAAAGTCTACATGAGAAACCACTCTAGAATGCCATAGTGAGGGCAATGTCTTTACAAATCTTTAAACCTCTCCCAAGTATCATAGAGAGATTCATCGGGCTGCTGCCTAAATCTAGTAAGGTCTTGGCGATATTTGGCAGTCTTTCCAGATGAATAATACTTGGTGAGAAAAGCCTTAGAAAGTGTATCCCATGAGGTGATGAAATTTGGAGCCAATGATCATAACCATAATTTTTCCTTGCCCCGTAATGAGAATAGGAATAACCTAAGGCAAATAGCATCTGTGCTCACTCCATTGATCTTGAAAGTGTCACAAATGTCAAGGAAAGATGCTAGATGAGCATTAGGATCTTCTGATGGTAGTCCTCTAAATTGACATTGTGAAACCATCTGTATATATGCAGGCTTGATTTTGAAGGTATTAGCTTCGATGGTTGGCTTCACAATACAATTTTGGCTTCCTGTGAGACTTAGTACCCCATATTCTTCTAAAGCTCTCGCTTGAGCTCCCTGTCCAGCCATTCTTCTATCTTTTTCTCTTTTTTCTTTGTGGTTCTTTTTTCAAGTCTTTTCAATCTTTGGATTTACTTTCTTTAGTTCAAGACATTTCAACCTTATTTGCATAAACAAGAGTCAAGTACCTGAAAGGAAAAAGTAAAGAAAATTAAATAAAATAAAAATAAAAATGCTAGTCCAGCGGAAATAGAAAGTGCACTAATATTGGTATTGTTAATCTCCCCGGCAACGACGCCAAAAACTTGTTAGGCAAATTCCGCAAGCACATTTGCTACAAGTAGTAAAGTTTGAGTATACGAATATCGTTCTAATAAGGAGATTGATACCAAGTACCAGCCCTAATTATATTTCCATAATCTAACAAAATAGAATAATTGTAATGAAATAATAAATCATTAGCAAGAATAGAAAACCTAAATCTGAAATAATTCTTTTTAAAATTCAACAGTTAAAAAAACTAGAGTCTGGATTTGCTTCATTAGCTATTCGTTGGATTACATGATCTTTTCACAATTCAATTCATTAACTCAGTCAAGGGTAAACCACTCAAATTTCCTAGAGTCTCTTTCGAGATCATCTAAAAATACCAAAGTTAATTACAGCCTATTTTTATGGTCATATCAATTAACTATGGTTCATTAAGTTCCTTAGCGATTTATTACTCCTCGAAGGATTCATCTACTTTCGTGATCGAGGTTCCTAAGTTTTATGAGTCTATGAGCTGATAAATCATGCAACTTTCATTGTCTGTAACCTATCCACAAATATGCAAATAATTGGGCCCTTAATTGAATAAGACATTAAGTACAACTCATAAAATTGACTGAAAATTAATTCATTGAAAGGAAATAAGAATCTAAACAAGTAATAAACTAGCTACGCAAATCTAAACCCTAAAGATAAATAAGCCACATGTGGTTGTGGCGATGAACATAAACGTAATAAAAAGAATTAAAGATAAAGAAGAAGAAATAATGATTGCTGCTCTTGAATCTTGCATAACTCCTTTTTCGATCTTCGTTGAGTGCTTGTTTGTGTCTTCAAAGTATGGATGGAAGTGAATGGAATGGAATGGAATTGGTTGGGGTTCCCCCTTTAAAACTCTATTTTATTCTCTTTTATAAGCTAGGTCTCATGGAAAACCTTGTTGCACTTGAATTCTTCAACTTCTATTGAAAAGGAAACTTTCTCTACTCATCATGGTTTTAGTCACAGGATGACACGAGTGGTGACACATCATTGATTTTACACATGGCTTCCGTCATGGCGTGACACATCCCGTGACAACCTTCTTAAGATTCTTTAATTTGCATAGAAGAGGACATGGCTTCCCTCATGGAGTGAGCCATCCCATGCCGTTGTCACGGCTTCCATCATGGTGTGACAGAACCCACGACGCACCATTCCTTAATTATTTTGGAGTTTCTTTCTAGATTTACCTACAAAAAGGGAAATACTTATTAATATTAAAATAAAAACTCATAATTTAACCAAAATTAAATTGAAAACAATAGAAACCAAAATGAAGGTCCAAATTAAGTCAAAACCTAAATTCTTCCTAACTTCAATTATTTATTTATTCAAAATTCATTGAAATTCAACTCAAGAACATGTGTAAAATTACATTCAACACCAAACCAGAAGAGTGTGATCACATCATGTAACGTAAACCTTGCCCAGTTCATCGACATTTGCTGGTTTTAATAGAATGGGATCCTCATATCTCTGAAGAGGAATTGGACTTCACATCATAATGCTTATGGATTCAAATCAAAGGTTTACTACCCAACCAGATTTGTCGTGCAAATGCAAAGAGGATAGCAAAAGTTGTTATTTATTAAGTTAGAAGAAATGGATGATACTATATATACAGGTAACGGATTTGATCATGTTCTGCGTTTCAAAGTTAGAGTTAGCCTCAAAAAACCTTATCCCTTTGGCTTTAGGAACAAAATAGCTTCCACTAACAAGTGGATCATGGTGCAATATGAAAGATTATCGATACTATGCCAGCTATGTGGTATGCTAGATCATTTCATAAGAAATTGTAACAAGTTCACAACACAAGAGGAAATTGCCACTCAAGTGCAGAATTGCCTAGACTATGGCCCTAAGATTCATGTAATTCCAAAGAAAACCAGTCCTTTTTGAGTAAGTCAAGGTCCTCCTCCTAAGTTATGTCTAGCGGAGATCTCTCAAAAGCTGGATTGCTTATCTTTACAACCACCTGTAGCGACAGCGCGTGCTATCCCAGTCCAGAACACAAGGCCAACACAAGGAGTTGTTTAGGGATCAGCAACTTTTACTTCTAGAAGAAGCATCGGCAGCAGCTCAGGACAAAGAGCCACCATCCCTCTACAAATTAGAGTCTGTAGCAGATGAGGGTTGTCAGGGTAAGGGACTCATACCTACTCCTATCATAAGCAATTGTGGAAATCAGAGCAAAAGAAAGGAAGAATGGCGTGATAGTAGGGGAAAAGCTATGCAAGAGATATCTAAAGATAGGGCTACCCTCCCTAAGACCAAAATGTCAAGACAAGAAAAGCTGTCAACTGAAGTGGGCCTACAAGAACAGATGACCAAGCCTAATAACACTATCTTAGATCAAATGCAGCAGGCCATGCTATCTCTGGGCTTTTCGATGGGCTCAAGCAACCAACCCATGGAGAAGAATAAAGTGAACAAGCCCAAAACTAGAAAATTCAGGAAATTTAAAATGAAAGAAATGGCTAGGAATTTCTCAAAAAAGCCAAACACAACAGAAACAGACGAGCTACTCAAAATGAACCAGCAGGATGCTCACAATGCTCTCTCAGCAGCAATTTGATTTTCTGTTAAGCCATGGTAGGCTCATGAAGTCAGAAGCATTACTAATTTGATGTTTGATTTAGTAATTCTTATGACTTCCATTTTGGGCTTTTTACTTAGTGTTTTAGTTAGTTTCTTTGTTGGTTTAAGATGTTATAGTGGCTACAGAGTGTGGTGTAGCCCCTCTTAGGAATGGATTATGATCATATCCTGATTTTGTGCTTCTACCTTAAGGTAGCAGTTTGTATTTCCACTTTCGTGGGCATCCTCAATTTCTTGTTTTTCAATGAAGGATTTAATTCAAAAAAAAAAAATATTAATCAGTCATTTTGTTACTATTAAAAAAAACAGTTCTTTGAAAGCAAAGGTCACTAGAAAAGCTGAAAAGAAATCTTGCACTATTTTTTTATTTTATTTAATCATAATATATAGGTGGAATCGTAAATAAATAAAAAGGGGACTGGATTCTAGCTGGACTCTGCCCAAAAACAATGGTGGCATCAACTGGTGACATATAGTTGAAATGAACATCTTTCACGTTGCTTTTTAAAGATATGATTACTATAAGAAATTAATTGTTGTTAAATTGAAGCTTAGATTGTAATCATGCATGTTTGTCTAGGATTCTGGAGCATTACTACAATAAATAACATGATAAAACATTAATATATAATTATTTTATTCATACTTTTGCATTAGATATAATATATAACAAATTGGTGGCAGCCAACTTGTTCAATGGCTACAATTTATATATGGCCCACACAGAAATATTTCCTAAAATGGGTAAAATTAAAGAAACATTAATACCCAAAAGAGAATAAAAATTAAAGAAAAAAATTCAGGATCGTTGCTTTGGCAGCAATCTTTTTTTTTTATTATTATATATTGATTTCTTTCTTTCATTTTTTTTAATTAATGCTAAATAAAGGAAGAACAGAAGCAGCACTTGGTAATGGCCACAAATCACATGGCGATGCCAATAAAATGAGTTTGTCGGCTCACTTTTTAGGGTAAGATTGGTGTGTTGATGTGTGTGTGTGTATATATATATATATATATACATGTTTATATAGATATGTTACACTTTGTGTATGTAGAAACATTTTGATTATGGTCTAGCTTGTAGGAAAGCACAAACATTAATCTAAAAGTTGAGGGTTAAGTGGGTAAGAATCCTGGCTTGAATTAAGAACCAATTTCCTATAAAATGTGAAGATCTTTAAAAAGAAAAAAGAAAAAAGAAAAATATTGAAAATAAATAATTAAAATTTAGAAGAAGAGTGAAGAAGAAATTGAAGAATTCCTTGAAACGGGAACTGTTTTTGTACAATGCTAATTCAACTATCTAGGCATATTAAATAAAGACTAAAAAATTCAAAGAAGTACAAAATCAAGAAAATAAAAAATTAAGCAAAGAAGAATAAGAAGAAGGAAATAACATTGAAACATGGGTTAACCTAAAAGGATGTCCTTAACATATCTTAATATGATGATCGCAAAAACAGTTCTTGTGAACCTTTATGATGAGCGGAGTTTTTGCAATTTTTTATTTTTGCATCAATTCTTGTTGGTCCATTGCTTATGACCAGGAACCCATTTAGGACATTTGGGACTAAAATAGCTTGACACAACCCTGGAGTTCAAAAGCTCAACAATAGGTGGAAATTTCACACATCTTGGTGTTTTGTACTGATTTATTGATGCACCTAAGCTAATGGCATAGTCCATTAACTTATCAAAAGTACCTGGCTCAACAATTTTGATCTCCATCGGTCCTATTGACTTATCAGAGGCACGCCCTTGACGATACACACTGTTGAGCGACTCTTCAATAGTCAAGCAACAATCCTCAAAAATTGAGGGAGGAATTGGGGTTGACCCATTGAGGATAAGTTCCCAAAATAGGACATAGTGGCCTGGAATGCTAGTGGTATCAGCATAGCTAGTGTATTCAGCTAATGTTGCATCAAATGGAACCAAATGGCTCACAGCATTTTTAACTGCATTTTGCAGCTCAACCTCATCTGTTTTGTCTGAATCAATGCTTAACACCACATTTTTTCTACATACAAAGTTGAATTGTGGTGCCTTGTTTTTGAATCCAGCCACTCTCAACACATCACCAACTCTATAGCGATAAAGCCCTAAAACAAAAGGAACCAAATTCATTAATCAAAAGTGATATTTCACTATACAACATTAAAAACTAATTAAAAAGAAAAGTGAACCTTTAAGCTAAAAGAAACAAGTCATTACCAGCATATGTAGTGACAACAAGCTCATATTCTTGACCAAGCTTGACATCAACAAGATCAACTAATTCTTGCTGCTCTTTCTCATTTAGTGACTTAGGTATAGGAACTGAATTGGTGACCCCATTGTTTTTATGGACAGGCAAAAATTCAAAATAGGCCATGGTAGGAATAAGGGTATATGAGACTTCACTTGGTTTGCAAAGAGGGTTAAGATTGACACCAAAATAGCACTCAGAAGAGGCATACATAGTGCAAACTAAGGGTAGGCCATTACTATAGTAATCAAGAGTTGGAATATATTGTGACATGGTCCCAGTCACAATAACATCCACATACTTAGTATTAGGCCAAAGCCTTGTTATAATCCCTTGCCAAGAAGCCTGATTGCACTCAGATTGGATAAAATCAGCAAGTTTTGGATTTGGTTTGAGGATTTTCATGACTGCTTCTCTTACTGAATGATCAGTAATTTGTGGGTTAATTATTCCAGTTCTAATGTCATTACAAAGAAGCTGCCAGTGTTTTTCCAAGAACCGGATGGCCCGAATGAAGCCGGACGCGAAAACAGCACCGACTCGAAGAACATCATTGTGTTGGCAAAGACCACAGAGCATTTGGGAGTACATAGATTGGTAAGAATCAAAGCAAAGAATGGTTTCATTTGGGCTAGTGTAGTTAGTGTAAGGGTCAAAAGACCTATCCTTAAAATGGTAGCTTTTGTAGTAACTAGTAAGAACTGGTCTAGCCACAAGTCCACTTGGTGTTCTAGCCTCAGATTTTATGAACAAAAAGTACATTCCTTTGCCTTTCTCAAGGCCAAGAACAAACTGGTTCATAACAGGCATCAATAGGCTATAAAGTTGTGACCTTCTTTCAAGCTCCTCTTCAATTGTTGGCATCAACTTTCTTTCTCCTCCTGAAGTACCAGAGCTAAAAAAATCCCAAGAAACCCATTAAGCCAATACATTCAAAAAAACCCATTAAAACAAGCATAAAGAATATACAAAAAGCTAACAATTAAGACAACCCATAAAGCCAAACTTGCCAAAAAAAAAAAGGACATGAACATATAACACCCACTTTTTTTAATAAAAGGGGTAAATGCAAAAATGATGTTCCAACTTTTTTACTTTTGCTATTTTGTAGCTTAAATAATTTTTTTTTTTTTTACAATTAGGTGTCTGAACCTGCAAAAAAAATTTAAATGATGTCTCTAAAGGGTTTTACAGATTAAAATGTTTATGAGGCTTATTTTAAATAATAAATTGACTTAAATATCCTTTTATGTTAAACTTTATTTTCTTTGTTATTTTAATTCTTTTTTGAAAAAATTATTAGAAATGAAAAACTATTTTTATTTATCATATTAAATTAAAAAATTAAATATTTTCTTTCTATTTTATTAATTATAGTCGTTGAATTTAATTTTTATTTATAATTGTAGTCAAATAAAATTTTTATTCGTTTGAAAATTAATTTTTTATTATTATTTAATTATAATAAATAAAATTTTATTTATATTTTTATTTTAGTTAAATGGTATCTTTCTTTGCACCCTTTCAAGGTTAATTTAAAAAAACCAATTAAAGCAAGCATAAACAACATACAAAAAGCTAACAATTAAGACTAACTCACTAAGCCAAACTGGCCAAAAACAGAGACATGAACAGAACACACCCACTGTTTTTAATAAAATAACAGTAACAAAAATTTAAAGGAACAAAAAGATTAATACTCATTTGGACCAAACACATTAAGCTAACACATTCAAAAAAACCAATTAAAGCAAGCATAAACAACATACAAAAAACTAACAATTAAGACAACTCATTAACCCAAACTAGCCAAAAACAGAGACATGAACAGAACACACCCACTTTTTTTTTTTTTAATAAAATAACACTAGTAAAAATTTAAAGGAACAAAAAGAATAGTGCTGATTTCGACCAAACAAATTAAGCCAACACATTCAAAAAAACCAATTAAAGCAAGCAAAAACAACATACAAAAAGCTAACAATTAAGGCAACCCATAAAGCCAAACTACCAAAAAAAAAAAAAAACATGAACAAAAGACACCCACTTTTTTTTAATAAAATAACACCAGTAAAATTTTAAAGAAACAAAAAGAAATGGACCCATTTAGAGCAAACCAAGTGGAAACAGAGAACAAACCTTGTCAAGAACTCAGAAATTGGCTCAGAGCAAAGGATTGGAGAGGTGTCACCATTGGCAATACGATTGATATGAGGCTGAATATCCTCATAAGAAATAACAGGCATAATTTTCTTAAAAGATTCACGATCAATGGAGCCATTAAGGCCATGTGTTTGCAAGTACTCAACGTGAGCATTGCGAGTCAATATTTCTTCAAGGACCTTCTTCTGAACCTCATCAGCTTTCGAAGTTACATCTTCAATAAACTCAAGGGTTCTCTTGTTTTTCTCAGCACGATCACTGCAAACGCTATTTTTTGGTGCCTCAGGCATGGCTTCTCTCCGTTTTCTTAATTTTTTTTTTTTTTTTAATGCACTCTAAATAAAAAAGATCTAAGAGCAAAGAAAAAGAGGTGCTACGGAGAGACTGATGGCTTTGTGTTGTGTTGAGAACATAGGATGGAAGTGGGTATATATAGAGGTGCTGGAGCATTACTACTGTAAATAACATGATAAAACATTAATATATAATTATTTTATTCATACAATTTCATTAGATATGATATATAACAAATTGGTGGCAGCCAACTTGTTCAATAGCTACAATTTATATATGGCCTACACAGAAATATTTCCTAAAATGGGTAAAATTAAAGAAACTTTAACATCCAAAAGAGAATAAAAATTAAAGAAAAAAAAATTCATGATCGTTGATCTTTTTTTTTTTAATTATTATATATTGATTTCTTTCTTTTATTTTTTTTAACGCTAAATAAAGGAAGCACAGAACCAGCTCTTGGTAATGGCCACAAATCACATGGTGATGCCAATAAAATGAGTTTGTCGGCTCACTTTTTAGGGCTAAGATTGGGGTGTTGATGTGTATATATATATACATGTTTATGTAGATGTGGTACACTCTGTTGATATAGAAACATTTTGATTATGGTCTAGCTTGTAGGAAAGGATAAACATTAACCTAAAAGTTGAAAAAAAAAAAATGACAAAACAAAGTGTCGACAACTACAAATTAAATAAAGGATAATTTTTTATATCACGAGTAACGATTTCGACATGACATCACAATTCACGATAATTACATTTGTGAGTAGCGACCTCGATATAACGTCGCTATTCACGACAATTACATTTTTTCTTTAATTTATATATATATACTAGTAAATGACTATGTGTTTCACACGTGAATAAAAAATTTATTTGACTCGTGATATATAGTAAATAAATAATTGAACATTAATATTATTATTATTATTATTAAATAAAAATTTTAAAAATAATAACAATGTTATTTATTTATATAATAATTTAATATTAACTTAATATATATAGTTATAATTCGTTACAATTTTTATAAATTTTTATTTAAATAATTATATGACTTCAATATTTTTTTATAATTAATAACTCTAAGATTGATTTCATATAAATATTATGGTCATAATTAATCATAAAATAACAAACAATTATTAGTTATTTGTTAATAAAAATTTAAAAATCATAAATTTATATTTTCTTTATATAACAATTTAAATATTACAACGCCATTAAATTTATAATTTATTACAAATTTAGAAAATTTTTATTTGAGCTATGACACTTTATTTCTTTAATATTTTTAATATTAATACTTTTTTTTGCACAAAAATTAATTTAATGTAATTTTTTAAGTTTAACTAATAATTAAATGATGAGTATTAGTTAATTGAATTTCAACTTTTTTGTTAAATTTTATAAAAACATCAATATATATATATTTTTAACAAAATTATCACTAAAATTTTAATTAATTTAATTTTATTAGAGATAAAATAAAAATTAACATAATTAAAATAGGAAACATATTTTCAATTAAATTGGAATGGTATGTTAATTAATTTTATTTTTATTAGAGATAAAATAGAAATAAACCTAATTAGAATAGAAAATATACTTTCAATTAAATTAGAACTATTTTTTAGTTAATTTAATTTTTATTAGAGATAAAATAGAAATTAACCTAATTAAAATATGAAATAGACTTTTTAT
>CATIWM010377819.1:0-31490 GCA_949671775.1 Mallotus repandus
TAATTTATCTCGTAAACATACTTTATTTTAATTACTAGAAAATTTTATTTAAACACACACAACACACATCTTATAAAATCAACTCACAGGTGGAGCGTGTCAGGCGACACGTTCTCTGCTACCCTGGTGCTACTGCTCGTACCCCAAAGTTCTCTAAAATAAATAATATTTATTTAAAATATGCTTGTAAAATAATTAAATGAATTCATGAAATGAAGGAATGACGAAACTGACTCGATCTAAGACACAATGATAATCAGACTCAGAATTACGACACAGGTCGATGTCACGCTTTATGAAAAATCTACCGAAAATTTAGCAGAGTTCACCTTGTAAAACAGACAACCCTCTACTAAAAGTAGAGTCAACCCTGCAAGAAAACACACTTCGAATATTTTCAAATCACCAAATCTCAGGTTGGGCCCCCGAACTACGCCAAATGCCCAACTGATAATCAATTTCACAATAATCAATAAAATAATTTAATTTTTCAATAAATCATAAAATCTCATTTAAACATCACAAATCAAATTATTTCCACAATAAATTATAAAATATATTTATTTTCAAATAAATAGTAAAATTCTAACTTATATTTAAATTTTCGTTAATAAACATATATAATTCAAATCTTATAATTAAATTAACATTTATTACGAATAATCATTTAAATTACTTAAATACATTATAAAATTTGCAAATAACTCAATTAAGCTTAAAATAATAAGTAAACTTACTATTCATATATTTTTCTAAAATTACTAATAATTAACTAAAAATAGAAAATAATTCATAAAAATTATTTTAATACTATTTATTATTCAAAAATGGTCCAAAACATAATAATTAACAATAATCTCAACTAAAATATAAAAATTGCTCATTTATACTAATTTTTCCAAAAATTCATTTTTTCACATAAACCTTCAAAAATTCATAATAAAAATTCTAGACATAATTTTAATAAAATTTCTTCACAAGCTTGTTCAAAATATAACAAAAAATTTATTAAAAATATAAATTTTTTCCGACTCGGGACTGTCCCGAACAGTACCTTAAACAGTAACCCGAACTCGGATAAATTTAAAATTTTCAGAAAAATAAATAAAAATCATATTTGGATAGCTCACAATCTCTACAACAATCAGTCCTAAAGCAATTATCTCAAATAAAATCAAATTCAAGCTCAAATCAACTAAAAAACTCAAAATATTCAAAATCGAATTATTGATAAACGGAGTAGTTACCGGAGTCCAAACTCGAATCGGTTTGAAGATTTGACAAGTCCGAAGGACGAGATTTCAAAAGAGACCAACCTCTCTGGCTAAGGTGGTCGGAAATGGCGTCGGACTGAAAATGATAAAAGAAGAAGAAGAAGAAGAAAGAAAGAAAGAAAAAATCCTGCGTGTTTTTTTTTAAATAAAAAAACTGCTGCCTTGTCCTGCTACATAAAAATTAATTTCTCTCTCTAAAACTTAAAATACACACAATAAAATAATTTTATTAAAATAAAATTAACCCACTTTTATAAACTGATAATTAAAATAATTTTCATCACCAATTATTCAAATTTAATTTCACAAAATAATAATCTCAGTATTAATAAAATATTTATTAACACTGCAAGTCTCAAAATATATTTTAAAATTTTTAAAATAAATTCAGGTGTTTACATTTATACATTTTAAAAACATGATTGAGAACCAGTTTAACACAAAAATTTGCCAATTTCAATGTGATAGTGGGAGCAAATATCTTAACAAAAAGTTTTAATCTTTGTTTAGTTCTACAGGCATTTTACTTGGATTTTTATGTCCTCAAACTCCACAGCAAAATGGACAAGCAGAATGAATGCATTGCACCTTGCTTAATACAATATGAACTTTGCATTTTCAATCACACATGCTAGTACAATTTTGGGTCGAAGCCTTGAATACAACAACATATTTGATTAATAAAATTTCTCATGGCTCTATCAATTTTGTTAGTCCACATGAACTGCTTTTTGGAATCAAGTCGGATGTTTTTTTGTTCAGAGTGTTTGGGTGCTTATGCTATGTTTATATTACAAATCTTGTGCCACACAAGTTAGAGCCTCGTGCCAGAGCATGTATTTTTTTGGGCTATGCTTCTGATTATGAAGGCTATAGATGTCTTGATTTATCTACTTCGAAAGTATTTATCTAAAGACATGTCACATTTGCCGAAACTATATTTCTCTACTTCAAGGCTAATATTGAAGCTTCCCAATCCACTTCAACTGCTGATGGTTTTGGAGATTTTATCAACCACGCTTAAGTCTTATCTCCTTTAACTCCTCCTTCTATACCAACTCCTTCTTTTTCTCAACAACCTCTCTTATTGGACAGCTCAATCTCTACCCATTCATACCTGTCCACTTCCAATACATATATGCCCATAACTTCCCAACCATCTGCTATCCCTTCTTCTCTACAACATACAGTACCTTCAACAACTTCACCTCGACTCGAATCTTAACAACATTCTACCCAACCACCTCCAGTTGTTATTCAATCTTCATAAACACCAACAACTCAACCCTCTCCACCTCTCCCTTCCTCACTTCCCTTTTTACCACTGCAACCACCATCCCATTCTTCTAACGTTCATTCCATGCTTACTCGTAGTAAAACTGGTATACACAAACCTAAACAACCATTTGATCTCCTTACTCATTTGCCTCCTCCTGAACCTCAAACCTTCAAAGAAGCTTCTAAACATCAAGCATGGCGGGATGCTATGATTTCAAAATACAATGCACTTATGTCTAACAATACCTAGACTTTAGTTATGCTGCCCACTTCCTCCAGTAACATTATAAGCAACAAATGGATTTTCAAACTCAAATAGAAAGCTGATGGTACTATAGACCAATATAAGGCAAGACTAGTGGTGAAGGGATTCACACAACAACAAGGGGTTGATTTTGATGAAACATTCAGTCTGGTTGTCAAACTGGCTATAATTCGCGTTGTTCTTTCTATGGCTCTCTCCTATGGCTGGCCTATACATCAACTTGATGTTAAAAATGCCTTATTGCATAGAAAAATTAATCATAATATTTGTATGGCTCAACCTTAAGGTTTTGTGGACATTCATCATCCGGATTATATTTGCAAACTAAATCGTGCTCTTTATGGTTTCACGAGCTTGGTTTCAGCGGTTCATTGCTTATTTGCAATCTCTTAGCTTTCATGGTTCCAAGTCTAACTACTCCATGTTTATTTATAAAGCTGCTAATGGTATGGCTATTTTATTACTTTATGTAGTTGATATTATCCTTACTACTTCATCTACTTCTCTTCTCAGTCGGCTACTTCAACAATTAAATGAGGAGTTTTCTATGAATGATCTTGGACATCTTAATTTTTTTCTGGGCATAGAAGTGGTAAAAAATAAAGATGGTCTCTTTCTCAGCCAACAGAAGTATGCAAATGAATTATTACTTAAAGCTGATATGTTACACTGCAAATTGATAGATAATCCAATATGTACTTGGCCATCTAACTCATTGTCTAATGTCAAGTTTCATGATCCCACTCCTTACCACAGTATCGTGGGTGATTTGCAATATTTGACTTTCACATGATCTGAGCTTACATATGCCGTTAATTTTGTCTATCAGCATATGCATGACCCATTGGGCACTCATTGGCAGTCTGTAAAGTGCATCTTGCACTATATTAAAGGCACCATTGCTTGTGGTCTTTAACTATATAAAGGATCTTTGGGAAGTCTCGTTGCATACAGTGATGCAGATTAGGCAGGATATCCATACACCCTGCGATCTACCACCGACTATTGCATTTTCTTAGGCAACAATCTCATATCCTAGGCTGCAAAGAAACAATAAACCGTCTCTCGCAGTAGTGCCAAATCAGAATATCGGGCACTGACTACTGTTGTTGCCAAGGTATGTTGGTTGTATTCTATATTAGCTGACTTGTCTATCCCCATTAAATTACCAGTTGAAGTCTACTGTGATAATATTTTAACAACCTACTTGGCGGTGAATTCGGTCAACCATGCTCGGAAAGCACTTGGAGGTGGATTTGCATTTCCTTTGAGAATGAGTTATATGGGGTGATATCACTGTTCTTCATGTTAGTAGTGATCACAGTTAGCTGATATTTTTACCAAAGGTGTTTCTTTCTCTAGGCTTTATTTTTTTGTGTAGCAATCTGGGCATCATTTCATCACGCCCAGATTGAGGGGGAATAATAAAGTGTAACAATGTATCTTTGTATATGGTTATATTTGTAATTGTATTTCATCTATTCTAATATAAATAGGGGTGCAACCATCTCTAGGGTTATGTGAATCACTGTTTTAAATCTTAAAAGATGGGACTTGAAAACTACAAAGATTATATCTCCATTATTTTCCTTTCCAGAGCTAAACATAACAAAAGAACAAGAGTAAACAGGATTTTTAAGTGGTCAATGATTGACTCTAAATTCTTCATGCCTTCGACAACATCTTAGTATGACTATGGATGTTTTATCAGTCTGTCATCATACCGTATGACTGGCTTTGATGTCATGATTGAAAGTGGATATCTTGGCTTTTGATCCAAATTTTCTTTTGCAGAGCCTGAATTATTTGCTTGACCAATAGAATTATGTGAATCTGAAATGTTTCCCTCATATGTGGAGAATCCTCCAGGAGACCTTTATGGAAAAAAAAAAGGATGGTTTGATAATATTTTCTTGCTTTCAGGATCAATTAATAAACAAACAAACTGCTTATTATTATAATGACAAGTTGAAGAATAGATACATTACCAACAAACATTTTAATCACTGAATTTTTTTATTTTATTTATGAGTCATCATCTCATCAAGAGCCAACTGCTATTGTCTTGGCTCAGCCTTCCTCGATGGAACTTAATGTCATTAAGAGCCATCTCTGTCATCTCAAGACCTAGTTTATCCCATGAAAGAATTTAATGTCTTATCATCCTCTTACTTAAAAAAAAAAAAAAAGCAAATAGCATCCTCTATTGGAACCCAAAAAACCATTATCTACTTGAAGTTTAGTTTAATTTTACAAATTTAGTCCCTTCTCATCGTTTTATTTGATTTATGTTCTTCGTTTTGTCTTTTGCTTGACATAAATTTATTTCAGAACTTACATTTGTGCAACCTTTACTAGATGAAGTAAATTACAATTCCTCCACTAGCTTTAGAGCCTACTAATTATATTACTAATATTAAAGTGGTAATTGACAATGTTATTGCTGATTAGAACAACATGTAACTCATCATAACCGTTAATATGACAACCATGAAGCTATCTATAACAAACCAAATAATAATAATGAAAACATAAAAAAAATAAAAAAAATAAAAAATATAATGAGATTGTTCAATATTCTTCATGAAACTGAATAAAAGCGTAGAAAATTGTTTTATATAAGAAAAATATACAAAAAATAAATCAAAAATAAATAAAAAATAAACCAAAAATATTCAAAACTGAATGAAAGTGAAATATCAAATACAATTTTGAAAAAAATGAGAGATATAAACTAATAAACAATTGGGAAATATAATGAAATTGTTCAGTATTGTTCATGAAGTTGAATACATTTTTCTATAGAACATTAAAGGCGCAACTTTCATATTAATTATTTGATATATTCAAAAAAAATTATTTTTTAAGTGTGGTAAATTGACATTACATGACTGTTGGCGTGGAAAGAATAAGTCCAAGATGACTAACATATCATAACAATATGATAGGTTTGATAGACGAGAACTAACACGAAACTTTTTAATTATTTTTAAAACTTAATTGTAAACTTTTTTTAAAAAATTTAATTGTAAAATATATAACTTTTTTTTAGAACTGATAATATTGTTATCCTTTATTTTTTTTTTATATGCCTAACCTTTTCATATTTTCAGAGTATTAAAGAGGAGATTGTTGTTAGATTTGAATTTGCACTTTATTCAAAATTGGCCTCATTTTCTTACGAAAGAAAGGCACCAGTTATTCAATTTCCTTTTTTTTAAACAAAACATGTACATTATTTTTATTTAAGGTTATTATATAATAAAAAAACATTTAATTTTGATCAAGCAAATAAACAATATCAGGATGAGTAACTAAATCTTATTAATGTTGATGAGCATTTGATCCAGTGATCGATGTTAAAAGAACAAAAATTAGAAATAAAAAATATAAAAATCTGCTTCAAGACGTGTATGAAATCATACTTTCTTAAAGGTAATATTTGTAGTGTACAATTTGTCTTTAGAATACAACAAAACTTTGATGTATTTTTATAATGGTATTTTTACAAAATTTTAGTAATATCAAAAGTTAATCTCTATAGTAAACTAACATTGATATTTTATAGAAGATGAATGTGTGGTTACAACCTTTGATAATAGTCAAGTCTATTTGCAGAAATAGGCAATTATTATGGTGGTTTGAGGTTGCTGTGATCGCAACAAGGAGAATGTCATTCTTTTTTACCATATTGCTGCAATCGCAGGGCTTGCTACGACATTAGCAAACACTTCTCTGCTTTTTTTTTGAATGTGAAAATTTACAACAATCGAAACTTTATGAAGAAGGAAGATTCTTACTTACGATCAGTACAATATATCTGATAGTAAAATTTATAATATAAAGATATATATATTTTTTTTATCAATCAAATATAAAAATATTTGAATGATGTGTTTTAAAGTCTGTTATTGGGTGTAATATATCTAGTACAGACAAGACTCTACCGGTAAAGAATTTTTTGAATTTTGAATTGGAGTTTCAATCTCTACGTAATTAAAAAAAATGAAATAAAAGAAAAGAAAAACAATTTTTTTTTCCAAGTTTATGGGGCGTTCATGTTGGGTTGAAAATGGATGCATGTTGTTCGCTTGTAGACGGCCCCTAAGGCCCATTTTAAAGAAGAGCATATTTAACTGACGTATACAGTTCGGCATTTTAGGTTGGGCTCAATAAGGCCTAATCAAAGATCTGGGCCAAGAAAACAGGCAGTCAAACAAGCGCGGGTCGAGGATCGGATGATCCAAATAACGAAACGCACCGCTTAGCGCCTAACAAATCATCATCATCACCACCACCACTCACCAACAAACAAAACAATTCATTATTCGAGGGAACCAAAAACCCCATTTCTCTGCAACTTTCCCATTCCGTCATGGCGTTCCCTTACATGGAAGCTGTACTCGGTAACCTCCTCCGTTTATCCATATCTAAAAAATTCTCAATACTTTTTCGATTAATTTTTCTTTGTTGTGATCTCTTATGATAATAATAAACTCAGTATCTCGTTTCTTCTAAGTTTTGAGTAAATCGGTGGTACTTTGCATTGTTAATGGTTTTATTTGAGATCGTTTTTCGGAAACAAGTCTCTGTTTGGCTGTTTTATGGCATTTGAGAGCGTTTGAAACAAGAGATGCTGACCTAAGATGTAATATTTAAGTTGATACGTATGATGCTGCTTTTTACATGCATATTTTCATTTTTCATTTCTAATTGTTAGCTGAGAAAATGGATGGAAAGAAAATGATGAACTTTATGTTTAATTTTAGAATAATGATAGAAATGATTATTGAAGGAAGAATTATATGATTCTAACTATTAGATTTTTGTTATTTCTGTTTGTTTCCTACTGATTTTAGGTTTTATGGTACTGATGTATGTCTTCGAAACTTATTTGGATATGCGCCAACATTGTGCACTGAAGTTGCCAACTCTCCCAAAAACTCTGGAAGGAGTAATCAGCCAAGAGAAGTTTAAAAAGTCAAGAGCTTATAGTCTTGATAAAAGGTTTGTTGCTTCTTTGTAACCTTTGCAGTTTGATACCGTTGTTTAGCTGCTAAAATTCCCTTAATAGTAGATTGTTGACTATTTGTTGTGCTTTCAATTTCATTAACGTCTGCTGGTGCTTGTCCTAATTTTCAGCTACTTCAATTTTGTTCATGAATTTGTCACTATACTGCTGGACTCTGCCATTTTATATTTTGGAATATTGCCTTGGTTCTGGAAGGTAAATTGACCGGGTGGCTTTCTGTGATGTTAGTGAAGTTGCCCTTGTTGTTCAATGGATGCAAATCTAACTTCTTTTAGTAACTGCAGAAATCAGGGAACTTTCTGCTTTTGGTTGGTCTCAATGCAGAGAATGAAATACTACACACCCTTTCTTTTCTGGCTGGTGTTATGTTATGGTCACAGGTATGTGTATGATTTTTTTTTTCTAATTTCTGTGATTTATAACCTCAAGTGATAATAATTTGTCTTAAATATGTTCATGCAGATCACTGATTTGCCTTTTTCTCTATATTCAACCTTTGTGATTGAGGCTCGTCATGGTTTCAACAAAGTGTGTATTCACTCGCTCTTCATTCTCATCTTCAGCCTTTTTTCCTTCATTATTAGTTTGTTATTTTTAGACTGTCATCCTAATTGTACTGGCATTGGTTTTTCATTCCCCCTCTCATATATAACAGGATCTTCCCTTTTCTTTTGTTCTTCTTTTCAGCAAACTATATGGTTGTTCTTTAGGGACTTGATCAAAGGAATTTGCCTTGCTATTGTACTTGGCCCACCAATTGTTTCAGCAATCATTTTAATAGTACAGGTATGGTCATCTGTCAGTGCTAATGAAGCAGCCAATGTGGTTAGAGTGACTAGCTGCTTTGCAACAAACATCTTTGTTGAACCCACATTTATCCAGTAGAAATGCCTTTTGTGACTTCAAAATCATCTCCAGTTTGGTGAATGTATATTTGTATGGTTGCAGAAAGGAGGTCCTTACCTGGCCATCTATCTATGGGCATTTATGTTTGTTCTCTCGCTTGTGATGATGACAATCTATCCAATTTTGATCGCCCCGCTTTTTAATAAGTTCACCCCTGTGAGTATTTGAAATTCCTCCATTGAATTCTTTCTGGCCCAATATTATATCTGGTTTACTGTTCTTATGTTGCTCTTTATGTGACAAATAGCTTCCAGATGGAGAGCTCAGGTCAAAAATCGAGGCTCTTGCTTCCTCCCTCAAGTTTCCTTTAAAGAAATTGTTCGTTGTGGATGGATCTACAAGGTCAAGCCACAGCAATGTGAGGATTTAATTACTGTATTGGAGCAAATTTTGTAACTTATAAAAAAAAAAGTTTTTTTTTTTTACAAATGATATCCACTTTTGGTGCAATATTATGTTTATAGATGCATTCTTTGTTGTTAAGTCATTATTAATTACCTTATAATAATTTTTTTTCATAATTTGGTTTGCTACTATCTCTGTGCAATTCATTGTGGCTTTTGTGATTAATGCACAGGCGTATATGTATGGCTTCTTTAAGAACAAGCGAATTGTACTTTATGACACATTGATTCAGCAGGTGAGCAGGCATTCTTTTTTTTGTTTTTTCAGTTTCATAAGAGGTGCATCCATTTCTGGCTACTATTGTTTACTTGTGATCTTGTGAGTAGCAACATCTCTGATTAGAGGGCCCATATGTCATTTGTTGCTTGCGACCATGTTCTGGTGTTATTTTTTTCTTGCTTTTTTAAGTAAAATTTCACTGGAATGCCTGGCCTCTCTCCATCTCTCTCTCTCTCTAAAATACAAATGCTTAGTTTCAAGAAAAAAAAAAGAACATCTTTGTGCTGCTGCTGCTTTCATATGATTGTTGAAATGTGAGTGAATGCCTTAACATTGTGATACGTTGCAGTGTAAAAATGATGAGGAAATTGTAGCTGTTATTGCCCATGAACTGGGCCATTGGAAACTTAACCATACAATGTACTCATTTGTTGCAGTGCAGGTATGATGTAATTTCTTTTCTTGCAAAGTGTTTTTTTTTTTTCTTGTCGTTCTGATTTTTAATTCACTTTCATGTTGTCTCATTGGCTCATTATATTAGTAACTTTGTGCTGAAATCTTAAATTAATGGCTCATTTGATTGCATACAAGGAACTGGTAAAGTCTCTGAGAAAGATTACTGAGAATAGACTTAGAGAATTCTTTGGGAGCTATCAGTCTTACATTCAAATTGTTTTTTTTTTTTTTCATGAGCATTAGGGAAAAATAGCGGCTTTGAACCAAGTGCTTTATTTCAAAGATGAATAACTCATTTCACGTGGCAATCATGGTTCCATGTTTGGGATTAGGAGTTGTTTAGAATTCTAAGATTATGAGTAAAATAGGAATTAGAACTTGGTGAGAAGACTTGAAGTCCAAATTGGAGATGTACAGGTCAGTGGAGAAAGAATGAGCTCTTACAAAAATAATGGGATGACACTTTACAAGTACTGCAGAGTTTGGTTCATTGTTCTTATCTGCTGGGCAAGATTTATTGGAGATTTTGTTTACTAAGAAGATAAAAATGAAGGTTTTGCAAAACTGTGGGAACCAGAAATATTAGCTCTTGACATTTTACCTAGGATCATTCAAGTATTAGTTTTATCGTAATAAAAATTATCCTTGTACATGTTAAAACGGTTAAAATTAAATATGCTAAAGCCTGTGTTCGTTGTTTCTTATTATGATCTTTGAATAGACTCCCATGAAATCAGTTAGCAGAATCTCGGATATTATACATGGAGATGGAAAACATTCAATCAGTTTCTTTCTTTTCTTCTGCATGACCTTTGATTTTGTTTCTAAATCTAATTCTAATAGTTGATAAAAAACTTAGGTGGAAATGGCATGCGTATGCATGTGATTGATTCAGTGGAGACAAATTATTTTAGCTTAATTGAGAGGCATTATGCGTGATTCTTTTTTTTTTTTTAATAATCGCGGTGTTCCTAATGCAGATTCTTACATTTTTGCAATTTGGAGGATATACTCTTGTGAGAAACTCAACTGATCTGTTTCGAAGTTTTGGGTTTGATACACAACCAGTACTGATTGGACTGATAATTTTTCAGGTAATTCTTTGCCAATAGGACAGGTTTATGAAGGAATTGTATGTCTGGGGTTGAGGAGTGATGTTTATGAACTTGTTCATGTATAAATAACCTTGTTGGTCTTGATTGTGTATAATAGGCCTGTTGAATAACAACTTTTATTCGATCTTCTTGTTTGCAGCATACTGTAATACCTCTCCAACATCTAGTAAGCTTTGGTCTTAATCTTGTGAGCCGTTCATTCGAGTTTCAGGTAACTTCCCCTTCCAAAACCCCCAAGTCCCCAACTGCTGCTGTCCACCCACAGTCCTTTTTCCTTCCAAAAGAGAAGGCTAGAGCTTATTGAGTTTTGGTCCAATTTTTAATGTTTGCTCAATGCAGGCTGATGCCTTTGCTAAGAAGCTTGGTTATGCCTCTGCTCTTCGTGCTGGCCTTGTGAAACTGCAGGTGATTTACAATTTCTTTTCTAATGTTCCTTTGTGACAGTGGTGGAGATGGACTCCATACTGCTATTTGTTAAATGTTTTGTGATCTTTTCCTGGAATCTCTCCATGGGGATCTCACATTGTCAACTCTTTTTAATTTTTCTTTAAAGTTCATCTTGGGTTCTCTGTTTTTGTTGCTGCTGAATGGTAAGTTAATATTTTTTTTCAGGAAGAAAATTTGTCAGCAATGAATACAGATCCTTGGTATTCAGCATATCACTATTCTCATCCCCCTCTTGTTGAAAGACTATCTGCCCTGGACGAACCAGATAAAAAGGCCGACTGATATGAGCAACTTGTGGATGGATAGCTGAGAATTTCATTCATTACATTCCAACTTGACAAATAGTATCATAGTCAGAATCAGCCAATGTTATATAACTGTTATCAGTCCTGTTGAGGTTAACATTTCTATAGTTCACGTAACACTTTCTTGTGCCAATTCTCAGTTCACAGGTGAGAAGCAGGTTGAAAAAAAAAAAAGGGAAAAGAGAGAAAAAAACTGCAAGAAGTGAAACATGAGACTGTGATGAAAGTTATGTATCTTATGTTTGCATGAGCTTATGGCTGCGGGATCTAATATGTTTTCAGCCTGTTGACTTGTGAGGTGTGCATTTGCATGGATGCGTGGTTGGTCTTTAAGACAATTAGCAATTTTGCCTTGAATTGAGATATATATGATACTAGCTACTTCTTGTGACAAAATGTTTTCTTCTCTTCGTAATTTCTTTCTATCTTAGTTTCTCCACTTCAAGTGAAGAACCAGTCGTTAGGTTTAAAGACATTAATAAACCATAACGCATTGTTTTTTGTGAAGAACCATAACGCATTGTTGAAAAGACATGAAAGGGAAGAAAATTGCATCCCATTTTTTCTTTTTCTATAAATATGGTTAGATTAGACGTGAGTTGCTCCTATGTGGGTGATTGCAGATTTTTTTTTAAGGGAGGTTGCAGATTGGATTAAGATTCTGTTCAATCATTGATTCGAAAATGCTGGAATCTGAACCAGTGGATTCAAATTTGATTGAATTGGAAAATATGAATTGCTTCAAATGCCATGTTGTATTTTTAAATCCAAACTGGGTTCGGAGGTGTTTTGAGTCCTAGTGGGGAAGAAATGGCTCTTCTCTTTTTGTCTTGTTTTTTTCCTCTCCTTCCATGTCCCTCAATCAAATGAAAAGGATAAATGAAGATCACGAAAAAGAGTAATGGATAGGAAAAAATTATTGTTGGGTGTTTGCAAAAGTTACAAAAAAGCACAAATTTTTTATAAATTCTATGGAGTGCTTGATGGTGTCTACTCAATGCTTAGGAGGCAGTCCGCTGTTTGCTGTTTTATAATCAATCATTTACTTTTGTTAGTTGGTTTTGGACTTAACAAAAAATTATTACAAAAGATTCTAAAAGAAAGATCACTTGCAATTTGCAACATGCGTTTGTACAGTAAGTGTAATCCAATGACGAATTAAAATCAGAACTTTTAAGTACAATAATCAAACAAAAACAAAAAAATGATAAGAGTATCGTAGACACATGCAGACACAAAAAAGAAGACTTTCACAGCATTATTATTATTATTATTATTATGAATGAAGGGTCCTACATTGATGCCCTTTAGTCGCCTAAACATAAGTAACTTAACTTATTGAAGGTAGAATTTAGCTTCATTGGCTCTAGCTTTGACATGAGTTATGATTTCTTAATCAATTACTCGTGTTAACACAAAGAAAAAGATAGCCAATCTTTCATTACTGTACAATCACAGGACTGCTTACCCATAATAACACACTTTAATGCAAGTATAAAATAAATTCTGAGCAAAAATTATGTTCACCGTCCACGCTAACATAGAAGCCTTTCTATGCATTTATATTAGTCTTCCTATTATGTTCACCTACCATTCTTTTTGTATGCGCATAAACCTACTCAATAAATAATAATAATCATATATGAATATAACGGTGAACCTAATAATTTAACTTAAATCATAATTTTTTATATATAAAAATATAACTATATAAGAAAAATACCTAATGAAAAATAAAAATATATAAAATCACTTATATCTAATTGATATTTTTTAAAGGACAAATATTTTTTATTATTACTTTAATATGATTAACACATAAATAATATTAATACAATGAAAAATTCTATGGTTACTCAGTTGTTTAGTTATTTTTGTTTTACTTTGTTTTTGTCACTGTAAGATAAAGTGTATTTTATCATCAAATAGTGGTTATTAACAAAGTATATTTTATTTTATAAAAAATAAAGTAACTGTAAAATGCACATAATACAATAACTTATATTATATATATTTTTTCATTTTAAATTAATACTATAAATAATATTATTAATGTTGATCTGTGGTTGCTGAGTTTTAACCTAGTGGCTATAAGAGTTTCTAAAAACATAAAAACACAAAGAAATTCAACAATCAATTTTTTTTTTTTTTTACTTGAAACTAGACGGAAGTTACTGAAATTAAAGAAAGAATTGGGAGAGTGATTAAAAGGAAAGGGGATTGGGATCAAGAGATCATGTTGTATTCTTCCAAACAAACAATTTTTTTTTTTTTTTTTTTTTGAAGGAACCAAGCAAACAATTTCTAACATAACATAACATAACATAACATAACAGTCTGCCTTTAACGGTCACCTTTTTTTATTTATGTTTTGTTTTAATTATTATTTTTTTCTTATTTCTTACCAATAAAATTAATTTTGTAAGCGACCCACAAATGCAAAGGTAGGTCCCAAGAAAAGGAAAAAATTCACATCCTACGTAAAAAATCCATTCCAGGCCCATTACACACTGTCCATTTTCACTCTCACTCTCTCACCCTCACACACAAACTGACAGCTCATCTTCTAAAGCTCCTCTCTTTCTTCTGCCTCTCCGTTGCCATTGCCTCCTCCTCCTCCTTCTTCTCTGTGGTCTCTTCTGTTGCTTGCCGGAATTCGTTTTTCTTCTTTGAGTCTCCGGCGAGCCTATTATTTATGCAAGGTTAAATAAGAAATAATGTCAGTGTACGACGCCGCATTTGTTAACACTGAGCTATCGAAACCAACCTCAATCTTCGGCCTACGATTGTGGGTAGTGATTGGAATCTTGTTGGGATCTCTTATCGTTCTTGCTCTTTTTCTTCTCTCTCTTTGCGTTACCTCTCGTCGTAAGAACCGGAAAACGACGAAACTGACCGATACAGCTACGCCTCCAATCTCTAAAGAAATTCAAGAAATCGTGCATTTCCCTGCTCACGATCACCACCACCATCATGCGGCTCCTCTTCCCGAGATTCAGGTTGAGATCGGTAAGATCGAGCATCGTGTGGTGTTCTCTGACAGGCCCTCCAGTGGTGAGAGTAGAGGGACTGCTAGTGGGTGTGAAACTGCCTCGTTTGGCAGTGGAAGTGTGGGTCCTGAGGTTTCCCATCTTGGGTGGGGCCGCTGGTATACTTTGAGAGAGCTTGAAGCTGCTACTAATGGGCTTCGTGAAGAGAATGTGATTGGTGAAGGTGGTTATGGGATTGTTTATAGTGGGGTATTGAGCGATGGCACTAGAGTTGCTGTTAAGAATTTGTTGAATAACAGGTAAAGTTTCCATTTTTCTAAATAAAAATTAACAGAAAATTTGAGTTCCTGCGTTAGATTATGGATCTTTTGATCTTAATTTGAGGTTTAGCAAGAGATAATGGATGGAATTTTTTTTTTTGTTTTTTTTATGTTACTTTTTTTGGTTCTTTATTCTTGTCTTGCGTCTGGTAGAATATGTTGTGCTGTAAAGAAACATGCTTTGTGTTGTAGGTGGTTATGGGAGGGGATTAATGTATCTTTTCTATTGCAAAAAACTTTTTGCTGATAATTGGATTGGATTAGATTATTTTGGCATTAGCATAACATTAAGGTCCTCTGTCTCACCTCTCTCATTAGCTTATGAATTTGAGATTGAACATTTATCAGGGGTCAAGCGGAGAAGGAATTCAAAGTGGAGGTGGAAGTGATTGGACGAGTACGGCACAAGAATCTTGTTAGGTTACTTGGATACTGTGTTGAAGGTGCTTACAGGTGTGCATGATTTATTTAATTTTGAGAATTTGTTTGTAGCTTTTGTCAAGCGTTTTGGGCGGCATATGTAACCTCGCTAAATGTTTTGTTTGATAGGATGCTTGTGTATGAGTATGTTGACAATGGTAATCTTGATCAATGGCTTCATGGTGATGTTGGTGATGTTAGCCCTCTTACATGGGACATCCGGATGAACATTATATTGGGAACAGCAAAAGGGTATGATAATTTGCCCTCCAAAGGGCCAAATTCTGTTTCATGTGCATGTCTTTTATTCAGATACGTTTAATTTTCACTTAATTTAAGAGTTCTACAATTTCCGATCAAGCTATATTTGTTTGCTACAATTATCGCTGCAGACTAGCATACCTTCATGAGGGTCTTGAACCAAAGGTTGTTCATCGAGATGTAAAATCCAGCAACATACTACTGGATCACCAATGGAACCCTAAAGTTTCTGATTTTGGACTTGCTAAGCTCTTATGTTCAGAGAGAAGCTATGTAACAACACGAGTGATGGGAACATTTGGGTTAGTTCGTTTCTTGTATTAAACTTTAAATATTTATCTTTTATTTTCCGTGATTTTGTAAAAGCTTATTGATCAAAGCAGAACATTGATTGTGTCCTGATACTTTATATAGGAAACTGACCTCTATTGTTTATTTCTCCAGTTATGTTGCCCCAGAATATGCTTGCACTGGAATGCTTAATGAAAAGAGTGATATTTATAGCTTTGGTATATTAATCATGGAGTTAATTTCTGGGAGAAGCCCGGTTGATTATAGTCGACCACAAGGAGAGGTTAGTTTTTATTATAGTTAAATGGAAAATGTTCTCTTTTTAACTCTTGGTTCTGGTTCTCTTTTGTTTCAAAATATGACTTTGGAATATCTAAATTACAGGTCAATTTGGTGGACTGGTTAAAAACCATGGTTGGAAACCGAAGATCTGAAGAAGTAGTTGATCCCAAGATATCTAAGATGCCTGCTTCCAAAGCACTAAAACGCATTCTGCTGGTTGCTCTTCGATGTGTTGATCCTGATGCAACAAAAAGGCCTAAAATGGGCCATGTGATCCACATGCTTGAGGCTGATGACTTGCTATTTCGTGATGTATGCACATTATGAATTTGAAGAAAATTCTCTATTAATATTTTACTTTTCAATTTATTTATGCATTTCTTCCCATATTTTGCAGGAACGCAAAATTGTGAGAGATTCTTCCCATTCACACCGTGATTATGAACAAGTAAATCCTGCTGTTGCACAATTATGTGATAAACAATTTGGTGAAGGCACTTCAGATACAAGTGAAGGTGATAGTGGTAGGAATCTTCATCAGCCAAGTAGATGGAGATAACATTGTTGGAGGATTAGGTGATTGACTAATTTAAACCCCTGATAAGTTATTGAGACTTTCTCTCCCTTATAAGTTATTGAGACTTTCCTTTTCTTTTATTTTTTTTTATATTTTCGTTTTTTTGCCCTTGTGTAGGTATTTTAATATGTTTGTTGTACCCTCAATTCGACGAAAACTATATTCTGCAATGTTTTGTGCTTAGCTTTCATATCCTGCAAGATATCCTCCTTCAATTGGATATAAATGTATAATTGATTGAAAGAATAATTCATTATTTTTATACAAACCATTATTATTACATTTGTTTTTCTCAGTTTGTATGTAAAATAAAAACATATCGGCATTGCAATATGTATCTTTACTACCTATTCATCCAAAATATAAATTTTCATAATCAGTTATTAGCATATTCTTGTCTGTAGTCCTTTTGTACATTATTCTAGTTTTATCAGCATATCAACTATTTGGCATGGCTAGCTTACAAGTCGTCGCCATCAGTGCCAGTGCCAATACCGGACTGTTACGGGCAATGGATATGTTCACCAGCTGGTTTGATGGAAGTATTTAGATTACCTCAACATCTGTGCTAACTCTAGAATTGGATGGTTGCGGGATATAGACCCAGTAATCGTCCAATTCTTTCAAAGAGATAAGCGTGCTTCTCTTTATTCATGTGCATTTCTTGTCTTGGGATGGACCAGCCAGCTGGGAAGCAGCCAAAATCTAGTCTGGAAATGGGGTATGGCTCTCTGTTATTACTTAGTTTCGCAATCAATGTCAGAACATGCTGTTAGACTGCGACAATTGGCAGATTATTACCCCAGGTGAAGTAATCGGGTCATGACTATGCGTAGTGAACCCCTTTTTCTGTCTTTTTCTGGAATTCATTATTTTGCAATCCTAGGTTCATTCTTTTAGCGACTTGGTCCTATTCAAACATGCTGCTGATTGCTGATTGCTTAGTGCTGAGTGCTGGCTCTCAAGTAGGACACAGAACTTGAAGCCGTCTCTCTTTTGTGTCTAATATAGGATCAGCCAGCAACATAGAACTGGTCCAACTATAGCTAGTTGATGTCATAACTTTTTTTTTTGGGGTACTTTGAATGTTTTTAACCTGGTAATTAAGATTCATTGTCATTTTTTAAAAGTTTCTTCTAGTTTCTTACTTGTTTTTAAGGATAAGGTGGGTCACCATAGAAGAAGAAGACATAAAAGAATTGGAATCTTAATACCTTGCATTACAAGTAATAATGGAAGGATTCGATTTCTTCTTGACATTGCCAATGTTCATGCATATGCTTGTAATATGAAAAAGGTACTTGATTTTAATTAGATAGAAGAATGACGATTCTCTATCTCTCTAACTCCATTAAAGATGGTGCAGCCTACTTGACGTTGTTGAAAACATTGTTCTATTACATATACCTTTTAACTTATGCCATTAATAATCAGAGGACAGTTGTGTGTACATGCTTCGTAAGGAACTAACATAATTAAAGAAAAAGCTAACATTTTCCCCCCATTTTTCATGGTTGGGTAGGCATTTCTTCTTCCCATTTGTTCTTGTTTTTATTTCATATTAGGGGACCCAGCAACACATGCTTTGGTTGTTTGATACGAAACGCAAATTTGTAACAAACAAAGAAAAAAAAAACATTTTGCAAAATCATGCAATCAGTATCAGAATACCCATTTCTTTTCTTGCTTTTCTATGAAAACTTAGTCTTATTAACTCCTTTGCCGTCATCCTAATCAATGCTAATTTCTTGTTTATTTTAACTCCACCAAGAGTAAGCAGTGCCAAAATTTCGACATCACCTGGACGTGTGGTACCTTCAGCCCAGCGCATGTGGGTGGAACTAGATCCACTCATGTTCTTTTAGCCCAACTCCGAAAACTAAATAAATGAACCGATTTATTTTTGACAAAATTCTTGCATAACTTTGTTTTTTCATTTATGTTATTTTTACTTTATCACCTTAGAATCGGTATATTTCTTATTTTAACCATGTTTATTATTTATTAATATTAATAAAAATTAATGATTTTTTTATAAAAAATAATGAAAAAATAGATTATTTTACCACTTAAATAATAAAATAATTTATTCATTTTTTAGTTTATTTATGTAAATATAAAAATAATAAAATTTTTAATATGTATATATAAATAATTATTTTTTATGTTTGAACCATCAATATTTAAAATTTACTGAATTTTTATTAATTCGATATGACATGAGAAAGATTATAAATGATATGGGGAGGATAATAAAAACAACAAAAATCTTTTAATAAATAATTTAACTCGATTACATACATTAGCACTTAAACATACAAGATTATAAGGGTAGCAAAAGTATTTAATAACTAATTTAATATAACTGCATATACTAAAATTCAAATACAAAATATAATTTAAGCAAAAAAATTTTCTTATAGGCTAATGTTAATTGTTGTTAATATTTTTTAAACAAAATTAATTACTGTTACCAATGAAAATTATTAAATACTAATAATTAATAACACCTTCTAAATTATTACATCTTATTTAAAACTGAATTCTCGAATTTTCATTGCTACCATTAACAATTAAAAAAACTAATTAGTCTCTCTACAGAAAACTAATTAGTCGGCAAATAAAGTTTAGATTTATAAATTAGAATAACAGCCAAAACAACGTCCAATTTGGCCGACAAAACACTGTAAGCCGTTGGATTACAGGAAGAAAACAATCCTGTGCATCGCCGCCCTAAGAAAAAAGCGAAATCTGATAAAATCATCCAAAACGGTCATCTCAAGTAGCCATTCATTCTCTTCCACGTGTAACATCCGTGACAAATTCTCCACGACAGACAGTGACTCCACCAAAACCTCAAGAGTCTATAAATCATCACCTAACCCATACGCTGTTTTGTTTGGGTGTCGCTTAAATATTCATATTCACGAATAAAAAATAATAATAAAAATAGAAGATAAAGTCGATATTTTCAACCACGCAAAACCTGTGTTGCGACTACGCGTTTGAGACTTTCTGCGAAATTTCAGATCTTTTGCCTGCCGTTTACTACTAGTACCAATTCAGGTACGAACCCATCAATCTTTTCTTGATATAATCTCTTGCCAAGAGAAGCGTTATTCTTTTGGATCTGCTGTTTTTCTTTTAATTTTTTGGTATTTTTTTTCGTCAGATCTTTGTGCTTAGTCTGGAGTAATCGCTTCTTAATTCAAAGATCTAGCCTCTGGGTAAGTTCTAACGGTTCAATTTTCTTCGGTTTTAGTTGGATCTGAATGTTGTTGTGGTTAACTTATGTGATTGGTTGTGTTTGGCTCTCAATTTCTGTTGAAAGGGTAATCGATGAAAAAAATAAAATGAATTAATTGCTTTTTAGGCATTTTGATCTTTCTTAACAACTGTTTGTAGTATATTCTTTTTTCTCTGTTTTTTTTTTCGCCTTTGTGTTCTGATTTAAGATTTTAGTTTAGATTTGTACTACTATAGGTTGTCTATGATAAATTCCTTGGAGCCGAAATGGAAGGTTGTGGGGGCTATAGCTCTATATTTCGAAATTTCTTGTTTAGGTTCTGGTTTTTTACAGTTGTTCAGTTGAGATCCTCTTTATGCCATTCCTGTATTTGTCCTACAGGAGGGTGAGCCTTGGTGCAACAGTGAAAAGTTGCTCCTTTGTGACCGCAAAGGTCATGGGTTCAATTCAAGTGTCGGATTCGGCCCTTTTGTGAAGGGCATGGGATTTTCTCCTGTGAGAGGGGAGCTTGGTATCACTTCGGCGCCAAGGACTCCCCCTTTCTTTTCTTTTCTTTTCTTTCGTTGTTGTTACAGTATTCTTCTTGCTTCCTTTATTTCTGTAACCTTTGCAATAAGATTCATGATTTTGTTTGTGATTTGCTTTCAGTAAATATTCAGGATGAGCAGACCACAGGAGCCACACCGCCCTTTCTTTTCATTTGGGAATCCTTTCAGGGTGATATTACCAAAGAGCTCTCAGTTGTCGCCCAGACTTCTTTCTATGTTGAATGCTTTTGAAGAAACTTTGGCAGAGAGGTTGAGGAAACTTATTCCAAAGGACAATGATGATGTTCTTAGCTTGACATGGATGAAATCTGCAATGGATTCACTTTGTGAGACTCATACTGACATAAAGACCCTGATTACTGATCTTGAGCTCCCTATAGCCGACTGGGATGAGAAATGGATAGATGTGTACTTGGACATCAGTGTGAAGTTGCTTGATATTTCCATTGCTTTTGGCTCTGAGCTTTCCAGGCTCAATCAAGGCCATCTCTTGCTTCAGTGTGTCCTTCATAACTTGGAGTCCAACACTTCAAAGCAGTTTGTGCGGGCCCGTGCCTCCCTTGATAGCTGGAGGCAACACATTGGTTCAAAGAATCAAAGAATTCAGAACTGCCAATCCATTTTGGATAGTCTTCTAGAGTCGCTGAATCTGCCGAAGGTTAAAAACTCTGCTAAAGGAAAGGTATTGATGCGCGCAATGTATGGTGTTAAGGTGCAGACAGTATTTGTATGTAGTGTCTTTGCTGCTGCCTTCTCAAGTTCATCAAAGAATTTGGTGGCTTTGGATGTCCCTGATACACTAATTTGGGCGCAAGCATATTCCGGACTGCAGAATAACTTGAATGCAGAAATTAGAGAGAGATTTTCCCGTGGAAAGTTTACGGTCCTGAAAGAATTGGATGCGGTTGATGCAGTTGTCAAGAAATTGAATCCTATGGTTCAAGATGGGTTGGGACCTGTCGAATTGGAAGCTTTTGAGAATTCTGTTTCTGATTTGAGAAAGGTATCAGAAAATCTTTCTCGAGGGTTGGATCTTCTTGCAAAGCAAGTGGATGGCTTTTTCAAGATAGTTTTGAGCGGGCGGGATGCTTTACTTTGTAGTTTGAGAGAATGCGGTGCAGTCGCTGACCCAATGTTAGGAACTAACGTAGGAGAACAGCTTGTTAGATGAATGTATTTGGAGCTAACTAGTTTAATGTATACAAATGGTTTAGGTGTAAGATGTTTACGTGATTGTACCATCGTTTATGGCATATCATATTATGTGTGGTGTGAGTTACTATATGGTGTTTTGAAACTGATGTGTATAATTATATGTTGCTATGAAATGTCGAGAATACATGAAATGCTTTCTATTAACGTGCCATGGTTTTTAATTCAAAATATTGCTGTGTGCCTCTTTCATCACTTGTTCATTGCTCGCGAGATTTCTGAAAATTTGCTTCCAATTTGAAACCTGAATGGACAATCGTTGGCAGGCTAACAAGGCATCTTAGAAAGCAAAGAAAGTAGTAGAACTGGGCAACTAGCTGTAGCCATTCAAAGTCCTCTCCTCTCTAGTTTGTGGAATGGATTGGCCTCTATCAGGAATATGGAGTCTCCATTATTGACCCAGCCAATAGGTTGAAGAAACTCTTTAATGACTGGACCATCTTAGCTATTCAAGTTGTGAAATCAGCAGCCTCATGGCATTAGTTGTATTGAGAATTTGCCTTGTGCACTCAGTTGTAGAAAAGAAGCTTCCTTTTATGTTGTATAATAATCCATGTTTATGTAAATATGAGGAAAAAAAGCCTTTGTTGATTAGCTATTTTGCAATATTTCCAAATAAAATTGTTGAATTGAAATATTTTCATTTATTTTTTTTTAAAGATGATTAAAAAGAATGCGGAAGAAACGGTCCATTATCAAAATAAAAATAAAAATAAAAAATAAAAACGAAATCTAATTAAATAATCAAAACTTGAATTTTCTTATAATTACGACTTTTATGGCACAAAACACGTATTATCATCCTTGACAAATATCTACCACAAGTCTACAGGTCTGCTTCTTACGGTGCTGTAAACAAAACCTTTGACTCGTAAAATAACATAATTTCAAAAGCACACTTTTATTTATATATGCAAATGTAATGTCCATGAACCAAACCACTCATAAAGGACACCAAAACCAAATTTAAAAATAGAAAAAAAATAATTAGCAGTTAAAAACCCACTTTAGAATAGAAAGTCTAATTTAATTTTCTTCACGAGTGACGCCACCAGCTTTTCCAGTTCAAAAGTTCACATTAATCACTCACCTTCTCCTTTTCATTTTTTATATTTTATTTTATTTAGACTGGAAAAATAAAAAAATAAAAAAGAAAAAAACTGTCCCAACCCAAAAAAAAAATATATATATATATATATATATATATCCATTACTGCTACCGACACGTCCGCCCCCAATCTAAAGCTCCTTTCTTCGACTATCTATTGGGTTCCATTTCGGATTTTGTAATTGCTGCTGAGTCGTGATCAATGGAGTCAAGCTCTGGCTCCGGCGAGCATAACGTAAGAGGAATACCTACTCATGGTGGACGTTATGTTCAGTATAATATTTACGGCAATCTTTTTGAAGTTTCTAGAAAGTATGTCCCTCCTCTTCGTCCTGTTGGCAGAGGTGCTTATGGTATTGTTTGGTAAGCTGCTTCTTTCCTTTCTTCTTCCTTTGCTTTAGCTCTTTTCGACGATCGTCTCGCCTTTTGTGGTTCCTTAGTTGATTGGTTCGTTTATTTTAATCACTCTGATGTGAATTCTCGACTGTTTCAGTGAATTTCGCTTGCGGATTATCATGTTTTAAGCATATTAATTCTGATTTTTTTAATTGTAATTAGGATAATCTCTACTTAATTTTATGAAGTTGACTTCAATTTCTCAATTGGATCATGCTTTTTCTTATATAATTGTTCTGTTTCTAATTTGTTGCTGATTTGTGATTTGTTGTTTGTTTCAACTGCTTTATCAATTTCCAGTTTTCAAGAGCATAATTTTTTTTTCTAATTCTGATGTAAACCTTCAATTTGGACACCTTCTGGTTTGATTAGTAGTTTTACTTACTTGTTTTAGAATTATGATTGGCCAGCTGTCTGTGTATGTTTGTTGCTTATGTGATTTATGTATCCATTTGTCCAGAAAATTGCTGTTTCTGATGAGATTTTAAATGGTTAAACTTTGCTTATGTTTGACTCAATTGCTTTTTTGTTACCAACAATGTGAAGGAAGATGTGATTTTTTATTTCCTTCAGCGCTGCTAAAAATGCCGAGACAGAAGAGGAAGTTGCCATTAAGAAGATTGGTAATGCTTTTGATAACCGGATAGATGCTAAAAGGACTTTACGAGAGATAAAGCTTCTTCGTCACATGGATCATGAAAATGTGAGTTGCTTTGCTGCTCTTTCATATTTATAGGTTAAATTAGTTTTATGCTTCTATTGCTCTGTTAGTGTCTTTTGTGCCTTTTTTTTTTTCAAGAATATGAATTGGCAACATCAATCCTTCAAGTTTTATACTTTTCATTTTCCTCTTACCTGGTGGATGTTACATGTGGTTATTGTCATGGTTGTTGGGTTGCTTTCTTTTATTTTGCTTCTGACGTGTGATTGTGCATCTATAAGAAATGCAAATTAGGTTTTTGCAGGAATACTAGAAATACTTTCCGATTGTCTATGGAATATGGGCTTACTCTCTTTTCCTTAGTTATTGGAAATTCAATCTTTCTGCTTTTCGTTTTTGTTAGTTATTTTAATATATTTTTGTTGTTCTCATTTCCTTTTCCACAGATTGTTGCTATTAAAGACATCATACGACCTCCCCAAAAGGAGAATTTCAATGATGTCTACATTGTTTATGAACTGATGGACACTGATCTTCATCACATAATACGCTCCAACCAACCACTGACAGATGATCATTGTCGGGTTAGCACCTTAAGTGTCCTTTGATTTCATGTTTGCTAGAACTCTGTATAATTTGGAAAATTTTTCATGGCCCTGAACTTGGTGCCAACCTCATTTAGTTGAGAAATTTGTATTTTCTTTGCCCCTTGAGAACAATGGGCTGCACACTGCACATCCCTTGCTCTTCTTTGCCTTTCTTTATTTAAAAGCAATAGAAAATGAAATTTAGTTGCCAGGCGTTGAATACACATGATTGCCGTTAGCAATAGCACCAAACTGACTTTAGGTTGAAGAGGTGTACTATGGCCTTGGCAACTTCCATACTCTCACCCTTTTTCTTTTGGGCTATCCAGTATCTTCAGATATTGTTCTGTCCTTGCATGACAGGACAGCCCATGAAACTCTTAAATTGAAGCCAGTGCTTGGTCTAGCATATGGCACACAGTTGATAGTAATCATTTAAGTATTGGGAAACATAATTTACCAAACATGTTGGTACTTTTGCAGTATTTTCTCTATCAGTTGGTGAGAGGGCTGAAATATGTACATTCAGCACATGTTTTGCATCGTGATCTAAAGCCTAGCAATTTGCTCGTGAATGCTAATTGTGATCTTAAGATTGCGGACTTTGGTCTTGCAAGGACAACATCTGAGACAGATTTTATGACTGAGTATGTTGTTACACGTTGGTATCGGGCGCCAGAATTACTTCTTAATTGTTCGGAGTATACTGCAGCAATTGATATATGGTCAGTGGGCTGTATACTAGGTGAAATCATGACACGACAACCATTGTTTCCTGGCAAAGACTATGTTCATCAGCTGAGGCTTATCACAGAGGTACTTTTTGGAAATTATTCAGTAAATTCTGCATTAGGCCATCCTTGCTGCTATTTTTCTTGAATTAAAATATCTCTTCTTGTTTTTGGTGGAAGACCTAAATTTTTTGTTAACATTGGTTTAAGGGTCTTGGATCATTCAAGGTTATATGAACCTTGGTTTTTCTCATTATGTACTTCCCTCTCTTCTTATCTCTCTTCCTCTCGCTTTCCCCTTCTTTTTTGATTCTCCAAAGTTAGAATTCTGTTTCCCACTCTCTTGATTGCATCTTATTATAGAATGGTGAGAATTAGACAAGCACTAATTCTCAGCTAGATAACACCTAGCTATTAACTTGCACAAAGGGATGTATATAGTTGGCATATGGAAATATAAAACTGCCTTTTCTCTTTCTACAGTGTGGATGACCTGCAGAAATAACTTATGCATCAAATTTTCTACTTTTCTAGCTCATAGGTTCACCAGATGACAATAGCCTTGGTTTCCTACGAAGTGATAATGCTCGAAGATACGTGAGGCAGCTTCCACAATACCCAAGGCAAAATTTTGCTGTTAGATTTCCTAATATGTCTCCTGGTGCTATTGATCTGTTAGAGAGGATGCTAGTCTTTGATCCAAACAGGCGCATCACAGGTAAATATGTAACATGATACTAGATTCTTTGTAGAGGCTTCTTGCATGGTGACAATCGTCTCTCTCTCTTGTTCCATAACAATTAATGCAGTGGAAAATTAGATTTAATGATTCTTTTTAGCATTCAATAATGGAAAAAAATTATAACTAACATTGGAATCAATTTCACACTTGTTTCTCTTTGTAAGAACGTTTCTAATCAGCATCAGAGTTTTTCAACTAATCTGAAAGCATGTAAATTCTCCAGGATAGTTGGTGCTAGTTGTTATTTCCGATTATTTAAGATTGACTGTATGCACTTGATAAACAAGCTGAATGCGATGTTTTTACTTTGGCGTTTTCTGAAGTCTTATTAAATGCTTAAAATTGGTGTACTTTGCTCATTGATGAAGCTTTTCCCATTTTTCCTATGGTTGTTTGCAGTTGATGAGGCTCTGTGCCACCCTTACTTAGCACCTCTTCATGATATCAATGAAGAACCTGTTTGCCAGAGGCCATTCAACTTTGACTTTGAGCAGCCATCATTTACTGAGGAAAATATCAAGGAGCTTATCTGGAGGGAATCTGTAAAATTCAATCCAGATCCTTGAGATTATATGATAATGTGTTGTATACTCTTAGTGATTCCAATTTTTATCATGATTATATAAAACCCACTGTAGCCACTGGGAAAAGAAGTTAAAAACACATTGGGATTGACTCACTTGTCACGAAGAGTTTGATCAACTTTCGTCTCACATTGTTTGTTGTTGGAGCGTAAGAGGATGGACTCTTCTCTGTTCATGTCTGCTGCAAAGAATCTCCTTTACGGTTCAATTCCAAGTTGGTACATGGGCACACCAACTTGCTCTAGGATGGGGTGGTTGTACATTGGAGATTCTGATTTATTATGAGATCCAATGCTCCTAGTTCAATTTCTGAAAGTTGATATGAGTGTAAGAATTTCATTGATGTGCTAGGCTTGTATCTTTTTTTTTTTTATTCCTCACTTTAGACGTGGAACAACTGAAATGTGAAAATAGGATGATGTTGTCAAAATGCTACAATGTTTGATCTAAGTCCACTTTAGGTCCGACTAGTGTTTCAGCTTGACTTGTCCTTGGGATGCGAGGACTAGTGTTTCAGCTTGACTATTATAGGAAAATCTAGCAAGCCATTTTTACTCTAAATGTGTCATACCGAATCAATTAAATACAGGGATGAAATTAGAAAAAATTAATTAGGGGAGCAAAGTATAACTAGATTAGAGTTGTAATAAATTTTAGGACAAATCCATTATTTCGTCCCTAACTTATAGGATTTTTTGTAATTGATCTCTTACTGGGTCTAACAACTTTAATTTTTTTTATTTTCATCCTTTTTTAACTTAGAATGTTAAATTGAAGATCATGTTGTCCTGTTGAGTTATAAAAGTATATATGAAGAAAAAGTATATCTAAACCAGTTGTAAAAAACAAATAATTTGATTAATAACTTGTTGCAGCTCACAATCAACCGTTCATAAGTTCAAATGATCAAGTTTACAACTAATAATTGGTTGAGATGTGCTTTTATAATTTAACAGAAAATGACAACATCTTCAATTTGACATTCTGAGTGAAAAAAATTATGAAATTAAAAAAATAAAAATTGGGGGACTCAATTATTCAAAATAGAAGACAAGGAATCAATTATAAAAAAATTCGATAAGTTGGGAGACCTAAGTGGAACTTCAAAAATTTTATCAAAAATCATAAATTTTTTGAAGGAAGGGCAAATATTATTTGAGATGATGTAACAGTATATAAGTTTACATTTCGAAGCTTACATGTGTGGACATATGCTAGCTGTTCAATTAATTTCCAAATAATCACATTCATAAGTATTTACAGGCTCAACATGCATCAACTTACTTCTAATTAAAATAAGGATCAGCAGATTCTTTGAAGTGGTAAATCCAAAATTTTCACATGCAATTGAGTCTCGAGGTGTTAGATTCTTTTAAGACCTATATATATATATATATATCTGAAACCCTGCTCTAGATTTTGAGAAACCCAAAAAAATTTATGACATACAATTCCTGATGCAACTTCTTACTTGGGAATATCTCCCTTCATCTGATGCCATTGCTAGTGGTAGCTTCAGTGCCTTGGCAATATCATCGCTGCTATGTGACCTATCTTCTTTACAATACCTTGTCCACATGTCCTTTCACCGATTCCTGATGGCAAGGCTTCAGGATCATTAATAGCCCAACGGGGTTTTCTTAATACCCATAAAAATGGAAGTCCTCACAGCTCTAGCCCCAGAGCAACCTCATAAACTTGATCCTTTGCTTAGCTTGAACTTGCTGCCAGAGCATGTATAAATATATATATATATATATATATATGCTAGTAGATTACCTTTGGTGCAAGAAATTTTGATTACTTTATATAATGCGGTGGATCCGACAACATATTATTATTTTTGTAAACATTTTTGTTTTTCATAAAATTATATTACTTTTTCATCAATTAATTTTTAATTCATCAATTTGGCCTTTATAATTGGTTGTTGTCGACAATTATTAGGGTTGCTTTCGGTATGTGAACCATCATGTTGCCGAAATTGGAGAAATAAATAAATAATAAAAACTCAATTTTATTTCTCTTTTTCATTTTTCTTTTTTCTTTTTTTATATACTGAATAAGCAATCAATGACCAGCCAAGTTTTTTTTTTATTTATGATTGTTTCATTTGTTAAACAAGTTTCGATCCATCATATTCAACAAACCCTTAACAAAAAAAAGAAAAGAAAAAAGCACATGAGCAGAGCAGAGCAGATCGGAGTGAGCCAATTTACCGTGCTAACTTTGAACCAATTTCAGGAGAAAATAAGCCACAAATGGAACTCATATTCCTGCAAAAGATGTTCAACCAGGCATCTCCTTATTCTCCATTCTCCGCAGTGGTTATGCTTGTCAATTCTGGCATTCTTTATTTCTTAACAACTCTACAAATGTTGCCATATACGAATCCTGTATTTTTTCATCTCCAAGGATTTTTGCAGCTTCAATTGCACGAGCCCTTAAATTTTTCCCTTCCTCCGACACCATTGCTAGTTTCAAAGCATTGGCAATGCCATCCCTAGTGAACGACCCATCTTCACTTCTCTCCACCTCTACCCCCAGACCCTTCTCCACCAAAAATCTTGCATTCAGAGGCTGGTCAATGATAAATGGTAACAGCACAAGATTGTGACCGAATTGAAGAGTTTCAATAACAGAACCCCAACCTGAGTGAAACAATGACCCTCCAATCGATGGGTGTCCCAATATTTGCATCTGTGGCGCCCATCCGATGTTCACAATTCCTTGCCCACTTGTCCTTTGCTTGAATCCTGCAGGCAAAGCATCAAGATCGTGATTTGCCCAACTAGGTTTTCTTAAAGCCCACAGAAATGGCAATCCTGATAGCTCTAGCCCGCAGGCTATCTCATAAACTTGCTCTTTGCTTAGCTTTAACTCGCTGCCAAAGCTTACAAAAACAACTGACTCGGGCTTCTGCTGATCAAGCCAGTCAAAGACTTCACCCCATGAACTATCAGTGATTTCTGTTGCTTTTTTTGGGTTCTCTGGTGGCAATAGGCCGACAGGAACTACAGGTTTTGCCATTACCCTTTGCAATGAACTTAAGTAATCACTTTCAAATTCTGAGCAGCTACGTATGGCTATAGCTTGGCAGGAATTTAAGACTTTAGCCACCCTTTCAGCATCTGATATCCCAGAAGCATTCGAGCCATATATCCAATCAAAAACAGCGATAGCCTCGTGTTCACGATAAGCTACCGATGAAGGGAAGTCAACCCATTTCGGTTGAGATGTCATACTCTCCCACGATGGCCGCAGCTGCTTTTGAGTATCACCTACCAGGCAGTCAGGATAGGCAATAAAGAGATATGCAGAAGCGGAATAAACAGAGAAATGCATCAGAGGAATTTTGTATTCTTTAGCAATCTCTACCATCCAGTGAGGAATCAAATCGATGATAATCCAATCGGGCCGTTGCTCGTTGACAAACTGCTTCAGAGGGTGTTGAAGGAGATCATATGCAATCTTCAAGTATTCGATTTTATCGGACGTAAGATCAACAGTTGCCTGAGCACCTATAGGCAAAGGATCGTTTTGTAAGGTTGGCAATGAGAAGCCAACAAAGTTGAGAAAGGTTTGTAAACTTTGAGGAATTTTGGGGAGTCTTTGGATGTTGTTGGGAGTTGATACAAAGGAGACTTTAACTCCGGCTTTGGCCAAGGCTATGGAGAGTTGAAAGAATGGAATCATGTGGCCAAAGGCACACCATGGAAGCATCATGACACGAAGTTCTTTGGCCATTTTTGCCAGTGGAAGATCACTGCAATGTCAAAATAGGCTATATCTGCTTCAATGATGTAAAGAGGCTTGACTGGCCCTTCCATTTAAAATCAATATCAGGACACATTTTAGAATTATTAGGAAAATAATAGTATTTTAAGTTGTAAATACAACTAACAAAAGAGACAGATGCCAAGAAGCCATCAACACTTGGCCACCTGCAAAATATATATATATAGACATTATTATATGGGAAGGTAAGCAGACCAAAAGTATTAACGACACATGTAGATGATGGTTAGGTTGATTATTGGTCTCGGGCTCAGCGGTAATTGGTTGGGTTAATTTTGTCTCTTCTTGTGCTAAATCAGAGATTCCTATCATCAAGGTATACAACCATATAAAAGTCAAGTTTTTTTATTCCACAGAATATAAAATTTATATGTCCCCTACAAATAACAATATAAAAAGTCTAAATTTTTTATTCCATAGAATATGAAATTTACATGTCTCGTAATTTAAATGGTGAAAAACATAAAAATTTAAATAAAAAGAAAAGAATTTACGGTTCCAACTCAGTTCTTTCATGTGAGAAATTAATTCTTTCAACTAATTAAAAAAATATAAAATTTAGGTTCAGAGGCTTAGATATGTGGACGTAGGCCGGCTATTTAGTTAATTTCCCAATAATCACATTCACATGCGTGGCCAACTCTAACACTGAAAATTATTTATATTACTCTCATCGCTTGTTTGAAGTAATTATTTAAGGTTATGAATTTAAGTTTTAAAATACTGTCCTTAAATAATTAAATATTAAATTATCTATTTTGAGCTGGCTAATATCAATCATGAAATTGACTCTATTTAAAGGTAGATGGTCTTCTCCTCTTTATCTCTTGAAAAATTAAAGTTAAAAAAAATTTATTTATATTAGATGCTTTTCAAACAAAAAAAAATGTTAAATAAAGATTACCTGAAATGATCTATAATACATGTATTTCATTTAAAAAATAATTAATCTATTTTTGAATATATTTTATTTAATAATCAGGTTCTTAATATACACACCTATCACATTTTTATTATTGAAAATTTTCATATT
>CATIWM010377849.1:0-25305 GCA_949671775.1 Mallotus repandus
TATGAACCAGTTTAGTAAAAATAGAATTAATGGATCATAAAGAAGAAAGTTTTAGGCCTAAATAACATTTAATAGGATATGAAAACAGTGATTAAAATTATTCTTCCACAAGACTACAATGATATATATATATATATATATATTATTATTATTATTTGTACACATAGTGTGAATTTCCGCCTACTAAAGATAATTTAAGTGTTAGTGAGTGAGTGGTTAACAATAATTTCTCTCTAAGAGCTCCTAAGGTACGAGGTTCAAATTTTATTATCGTCGATTTAAAAAAAAAAGAAGTTATCTTCTATTATATAGTTTATCGATATTTAGATAATATGACCTCTATATTAAAAATATATATATAATATGTAAATCCCTTTAACTTGATCCATTATAATCTTTGTTACTTATGTTATTACAAGATAAACTAAATATATAAACCTAGCTAACTTTTAAACTTTAATATCTATATTATTAGTCATTCTTTCTATCTCTCAATCGCACTTTTCAAATTTTTAAACTGAAAAATAATAATTTTTCGTACGAAAATCTTTGATTTAATTATAGTTGTATGGATATCAATTGATGAAATTTTGTTGTTCATCAATGCCAATTTTATAGCCTAAAAAAAAAACAATGCCAACTTTACGAATTGTTACTTAACGAAAGAATTGGAACTATTTTAACTGTATGAATATTAATTTTTTTTGTTTTTTTGGAAAAAATTTGTATGAATGTTAACTTGTAATGAGGAATAGTTGAAGAAATTTCAAGTATTTGTACATTACAAATTGGAATTTTTACAAAAAAAAAATTATTTTTTAGATCTGATTTTCAGCAAAATATCCACTTTTTATAAAATATTACACACATATACATTTCTTACAAAAAAAAAATTACACACTTGCCCAAAAATGCTGATCTTCTCCTCCCTGCACAAGAGTTCTTCTTCCTCCTTTTTTTTTCCTGAAAACTAATACCAAAGATCAAAAGCTTGGCTTTTTTTAAGCCATCAAAAGAAATCTTGTATAATAATAATAATAATAATAATAGTGATAACATAGATAGCCCTTGTCACCGTTCTAATTCTCATAATAAGACTGTTGATGCTGCTCATGCTCTTGCTCCTGCTCCTGTTGTTGTTGATGATGATGATGATGTTCTTGCCGATAGTGCACCTCCCGATTGGATTTTGCTTCTAATTGGTTGCCTTCTTGGTCTCGCTTGTGGTCTTTGTGTTGCTGCTTTTAATAAAAGGGTTAGTCTCTCTTTTTTTGGATCAATCTAGATCTTTGAATTATCAATCTGATTTAATTAATGGAGTCTGTCGCTATTGCTTCTTTGCATAATTTGATCTAAACATATCAATCTGTTCAATTATGTTACAATTTTGATTTTGTGTTTGTTAATTGATTCCATATATGATAACTGTTGCTTGCATTTTTTGCCTTTGAAATGCTGTTGAGATTTGTGTTGGAATTTGAAAGATGGCTCTGGTCTTTGCTTGCTTCTACCTGATACCATTGTGCCCAATTTTTTTTTTTTGATCGTTGATACTACTCGTTTAAGTTCATGTAATCCATGAATAGGCTGTTAAACACAAAACACTCAAATAATCTTTAATTAAACTCACAAACTCTCTCACACAATTGGAAGCTTTGCTTCCTTACACTTCTTCTTCACTCTTTTTATTTTGGTACATAAACCTCATTGCAAGAGGCCATATTTATATTACTAGAGAATTAATCTAAACCATTCAAATAAACAAATACAATTAAATCCTAACCATACATTAAATTCTACATTCAACATTCAACATTCAACAAATAACAACTCTTCAACAACCAACTATACTCACCAACCATACTTGATTAATACATGTTTATTTCACAATACTCCCCCTTAAACTTGTTTTATAATGCCAAGTGCGTTTCTCAATCTGAAAAAGTCTTCTTTCTTCAATGGCTTGGTGAAGATGTCTGCAATTTGATCTTAAGACTTCACATATTCCAGTTTTTTGACTGTAGTCTTTGGCAACTAGCCTTGCTTTGTGCTTTTCGACCTCTCCTTTTGCATTCTTCTTTGTTTTGTAGACCCATTTGACACCAATTGGCTTGTGTCCTTTTGGAAGAGCAGCGAGTTCCCATGTGTCATTCTTTTCAATGGCTTTGATTTCATCATCCATTGCATTTCTCCATTTTTAATCTTGTGCAGCTTCTTGGAAGTTCACTAGTTCAAAATCAGCAAAAAGACAAAAAAGAGTGAGATTTTCAAGTCGATCAGTCACCTCATAGAGATCTTCAAGACTTCTTATGCGTTCTTCATTTCTTCCAGCCAGGAAAGATGGCGGTGAATTTCCTTTATCACTTTACATTAGTGAAGCAGATGGTGTTGCTTGCTCTTACTGATGCTCACCTAGTTACTCCACTGGCTTTTGCTCTGCTTCAGCAAATTAAGGAAACAAGTTGAATTCATCTGTGGAAGAGTTTAAATCCCATTCAGCTTCTTCTTTAAGCATCATATGTCGGCTGATCACAAACTTCTTGCTATTTGGATTGTATAGTTTGTACCCTTTTGAATGACTAGAATAGACGATGAAGATGTATTTTTCACTTTTATCATCAAGCTTAGTTCTTTTTTCATCTGGTACATGAACATGGGCTACACTTCCAAATACTCTAAGGTGAGAAATTATGGGCTTTCTTCCATTCTAGGCTTCTAGTGGTGTCTTTCCTAAAACACTTTTTATTAGAGATTAGTTGGACAGGTAAACTGCTACAGCCACTGCTTCAGTCCAAAATTCTTTCGGCAAATGTTTGCTTTTGACCGTGCTTCATGCCATATCAAGGATGGTTCTATTTTTTCTTTATGTAATGCCATTTTATTGTGGAGATCTCAAAACTTTGAGAAAATGCCAAATTCCATTTGTTTCATAGAACTCTTGGAATTCCTTTGAAGTGAATTCTCTTCCGTGATCTGATCTCAATGCTTTAATCTTCCAACAACTTTCATTCTCCATAGTAGCTTTAAATGTTTTGAATGCTTCAAAGACCTATGATTTCTACTTCAAGAAATATACCCAAGTTTTTCTTGAAAAGTCATAAATAAAGAGAAGGAAATAGTTATTTTTACCGAGAGAGCTTGGAGTAATCAGCCCACACACATTAGTATGAATGAGCTCTAATGGCTTCTTAGCACTTGAGTATGATTCCTTGGGAAAGCTATTTCTGAACTGCTTTCCAAGTAAACACTCTTCACAAAACTGATATGGATGTTTGATGCAAGGTAGTCCTCTTGCCATTCTCTTCTTCGATAATAGTTCCAAGCTTCCAAAGTTGACGTGCCCTAATCAAAGATGCCATAACCAAGATGCATCTTTGTAACAAGCTTTCAAACACTTTGCAACATCATTTTGAATATTCAAAGGAAACAATATATTCTTTGATATTTTTGCTTTGGCTATTAAATCTCCTTTGCCATTTTTTATAAAAAGACAATAATATTTTGAGTAAAAATCATAGCCTTTTTCTAAGAGCTGACCCATACTCAAAATGTTACATGTCATATCAGGCACATGATAGACATCAGAAATTAATTGATGACTACCATCTTTAGCACGAATAAGGATGTTACCTCTTTCTTTTACTGATACTTCTAAATCATCACCAAAGGAAACATTGCCAACCACTGATTCATTGAGTTCCACAAACATACGTCTTTTTCCACACATATGGTTGTTTGCACTAATATCAAGGTACCAAGTAATTTCTTGATCTTCAATATTGGTTCTGTAAGATAGTAGCACTGTCTTCTCCTCGATCTTTGCTTCTACATAATTGGTCTTTTCTTCAACTTTACTGTTGGGAGCTCTACATTCTGATGCATAATGCCCATATTCTAACAATTATAACATTGAACTTGGGATTTATTATACCTTGAATTTGGATTGCCTCTCCCATGACTTCTTATAAAACTGTCACCTTTCTTATAATTGTTGAAGTTACTATTATAAGAACTCCAACCTCGTCCATAACCACGGCTTCCACCTTATCCGTGACTTCTTCCTCTACCTCAGCCACATTGATTTCTTTCATTGCCTTGGCTTTCATACATATCCTTGAGCTTCAGTTTGAGGAGTTGCTCAGTGAGTCCTTGCTGCTTCTTGTGCTTATCTTCATAGGCTTGTAATGACCTTAGAAGCTGCTCAATCTTCATTTCCTCTAAGTCTTTCGTCTCTTCTATAGTTACAACAATATGCTCAAACTTCGGGTTTAATAAGCGGAGTATCTTTTCCATTATTCTCACATCTTCTAACTTTTCACCATTTCTTTTTAGTTGATTAGAAACAGCCAAAAATCTGGAAAAGTAATTAAAAACAGTCTCACCTCCTTTCATGTGTAAAGATTTAAACTCCCCTCTTAAGGTTTGAAGACGTACCTTCTTCACTTTTTCTTCTCCTTTATGTGATGTTTGGAGCTTCTCCCATGCTTGTTTAGCAAAGGTTGTATATGAAATTTTCTCAAAATTGTCATCATCTAGGGCTTGATTGATCAGAAAGAGAGTCTTTTTGTCCTTCTTTCTTGAATCTTTTAAACTATCCTTCTCAGACTAGGATAGTGATGCCTCATTTTGTGGTTTATTGTAGCCTTTCTCTATGATATCCCAATAATCATGTGCACCAAGGAGAGCATTCATTTTGATACTCCGATTGTCGTAATTATTCTTGTTGAGTGTTGGAACTTGGAAGGATGCCATGCTATTTGCCATATTGCTTAATCTGGAAAAAATTTGCAAAAACTAACTTAATGAATGGACCCAGAATGCTGAAAAACCTTAAGATGGACTCCGGTCAAAAGTCAACTTCCGGTCAACTGCTCAATCAACAGCTCAGTGGCTCGGTCAATAGCTTACTAGCTAGGTCAAATGACTCAGTCAAATGGCTTGACGGCTCGGCTTAACTCGGTTCATGGCTCGGCTTGACTCGACTTCAACTCAGTGAGTTGACTAGGTTTCTGGCAGCAAACTTCTAGTGGCAATTGGCAGCGCATCCAAACTCCGATCGGGGTGATTCCAACGGCGTTGGATTCATCTTTCTAAGAGCTTCGATTTGGTATACTATATGCCAATATTTGGCTCTGATACCACTTTGTTAACTACTAAACACTCAAACAATCTTTATTCAACTCTCTCAAATACTCAAGAACATAAAAATATTTCTATAACTCTTATAACTCAAGCTTTTATATTTAAATTATTTTGCTTGATGATTACCATACAAGGAAGAGAGGTTATTTATAGTAACCCCAAACTTATATAAACCACTCAATATACTTATAAATAAACTAATACAAAATATTTAAAACCACACATATTATATCTAACACCTAACACCAATCATAATTCCTCTCTTGTAGTCTTAGCCATAACTTTTCTTTTTTTGATTAAAACCATATATATGAAACAAGCTTAATTATTCAACACCCTAATGGTACTAAATTAACAAGAAAAAAAATGCTTATAATGTTTAAATTGATTACCATGATGGGCAAGTTACTATTAAGAAATATCTCTGTTGGAAATGTTTGATCAGTGGTGGAAGCAGCAATGGATATGCACTATGGTGAGACACTCTCTACTTGAGCTGTATCAGGACCATTATTTCCAGCAAAGAACACTACAATAACGCTAAGTTGCATAGCATGAAATGAACCAATAGCATTACTTGAATATGAGAATTGAACTAATAAGGGTGGCGAACCAATTGATACAAAGATTGTATCAACACCATCTCTCAATGCATCATCAAAAGCAGCAAGTACAATAGCTTCTGAGCATGCTCCATCCTTTCCCTAACATACTTTGTTCACTGCTAGTCTAGCCCTAGGTGCTCTACCTCTAGCAGTTACTTGGGCAAAACTTAGAAAACTAACACTTCTTACTACTGATCCAACTGCTGTTGATGTAGTATATGTTCCATGACCAAGAAAATCTTGAGGAGACCAAAATTCCATATTGCCACCACTTGTATTCAACACTCCACAATCTTTTTCGAACCCTTTGATGTAGTAATATGCACCAATTAGCTTCCGGTTGCATGCTTTTCGTGGCTCAAATTCTTCTCCTTTAACACATTTTCCCTTTCAAGTTGATGGAATTAGCCCTACGCATTAATCTTCCTTAAAACTTTTTGATTCTAGCCATATGCCTTAATATCGTATATGCATGAACCAAAAGCCACGAGTTCATTATTTATATATTAGAAGTTCAGACTAATTCTGTATGTGGCAAGAGATTAAGAAGTTAATTTGATACCTGAATCAAGGACATCGACAATAACATTATCCCCATAATTTAATGGAAATGGACTAGCACTCTTAACATCATTATTGTACAAGGGAATGCCCAGGAAGTCCCAGCTTCTTGTGGTGTGCAACCTTAAGAGTCTTGCTCCTGAACATTGATATCACTCCCTTCATCTCTGCACATGTATGTTGTTTGATCACTTTTTTTTATAAATTAATATTAATTTTAAGTTGTCTCTGGAATAATTGGAAGTCGGATTCATTACTGGCAATTGTGTCTGCTTGAGTTGAATTGAGCACTACTAAGAAGCCTGAGAGATTATGCTTGTAGTCATAGAGCAAGGATTACTTCGCTTCATCTTCACTAGAAAAAGGAAATCATACAAGGTGAATTTAATTCGTTAAGTTGGCACAATTATCTGAAGCAATTAATGTTCATGCACAAACAAAAGTTTATAAACCTTGAGAACACATTGGAGAGGAGTTGAAGATGAAAATTAAAAGTGAGAACAAGATTATGAAAAGGGTTAAGCCTAAGGTAAACAATATAAACTTGCAAAGAAAGAAAAAGAACATTCATAAGAATGAAGATGAGACCATTATTACTACTATTATTATTATAAAGAGAACAAATTAGACAATAAATTAAAGAATAGGATGAAACCCTTTTAAGCGATAAAATTATTTCATGAGATGTTGAGGCTATTAAATGAGCAAAAGAAAGTGAAAGTGAGAAAAAACATAGGCCCTAAAACAAACAATGGAAATAAGATACCATGTCTCACAAATGTGGAAGAAACCATATGGCTTGTTGGGATTAAATACAAGAGTAGTGTGCAGCACACTTATCATTTCAAAAATTTTTATTACAGTTTGTGTGCCATACAAGGAATTCAGATGTAATTGTACTGACATACATAACTTCACCTCCATTGAATTCATTATGATGATATTTTATCTTCAAAGCCATGGTTGAGGGAAAAGGATTTAAAACTCTACCTTCACTTCACCTCCCTCCCCCCTCATCCTTTTAAATTACTTCCACATCACTATATGTGCAGAATACTGCTTGTGTGTGTGCACGCACATTAGTATCATCAAAAGGAAATGCATTATATGACCTTTATCATTCTATAAATACATATATAGAACCCTATTCTAATGAGTAATTTTACTTTACCAACATTAATCATATATATAAAGTTCTTCAAGCTATTTTTATGTCCATAGAACTAAGGTTTTTTTTTCTTATGTCTTGGTGATAATTAATTCAACCACATATATGTCCTTGATATATGCACTTTCTTCTGTTAATATATTTATGTAGTCTTCCTTGATAGTATATTCCAAAATATCCAAATATGTGAATCAAATTTTAATGTAGTAATATAATTAAGCTATATCCAAACTTGGCAGCAATTACCTCTATGAATACTCTAGTTTTAGACCCTAATCATATAACCGACCTAGTTGTTAATCAAGTATGGATTATATATATAGTCTAAGATTCATAGACTGCTCATGGATGAGATTTTAGCTAGGTACAGTTTGCACAATAAGAAATTATACTTTGCAAATTGGCTAGCTTATCACACCTAGTAATCATTATAATCCTAGTGATGCACCAGATTCTCTTGGAGAATAGAAAATTAAGGCATTCTGAAAATTTAAGTCTTATATATGTGTAATTATTTACTCAATTCTTAGTATACATCAGTTATTGCTTAATTGAAATGTTGTACCGATATACTTATGGTATAAACCTATATAGTGTTAAATGCATGGGTGGGCACCCAACTTTACACTTATTTCATTTTAGGTACTAAAGTTTAATTTATTTCTTTTTGGTACTAAACTTTGATTTAAGTACCAACCGCTAGTGACCTGGTGGCGATACGCTGATGTGGTAGCCAACAAGGGAACATTCTGAGAATATTCACCATGTCACCATGCCTAGTCATCAATTTTTAGCACCCAATACACAGGAGGGTACCAAACTTTAATTTTGTTTCAATTCAGTTACCAAACTTTAATTTTTAATCTTTTTGAGTACCAAACTTCTATTTAATATGTTTTTGAAAATTTAATTTTGAAAATTTTTTTTTGGAATCTAAAACCTAAATTGAACATGGGTGAACCTGTCGTGCAAGGATTTAAATACCCGAAGCCTGTAAATTTCTTTCACTAAAGGATTTAAACACCTAAAGCCTGTAATTTTTTTTTAATAATCAAATGAGACAAAAAATTGAACAAAAGGATAGTTTCATAATTGTCGCGAGCCAGCGACACACTGTAGTTTCGATGTCGCGACATATATCTTTATCCTTATAAGAAATCAGGAAAAATTTGAAACTTATTTTGATTCTGCCTAGTAAGAACAGACTCATCCTAAGTGGTATCACAACCTAGAAGAAGTAAACTTTCAAACTTTTTATAATTTCTAGACTAAATTGGAAAGATAAAGAGATTGAGAGATTAAAATGGTTTTTAAGAGAAATTTAGAGGACTACAAATTTTTTACAGTACCCTTTTTGAAACAAAATCAAAGTTTAGTATCCAAATTGTAATAAAAGTAAAGTTGCGTGACCACTAGTGCACTAAAAATTGATGACTAGGCATGGTGACTTGGCGAATATTCTCAAAATATTCCCTTGCCGGCTACCACATCAGCGTATCGCTACCAGGTCACTGGCAATTGGTATTTAAATCAAAGTTTAGTACCCAAAATGAAATAAATTAAACTTTAATACCCAAAATGAAATAAATGCAAAGTTGGGTATCCACCCATACATTAACCCAACCTATATACCTATAAAGTGATCATCAAAGCTGATAGCTCTACTAGTAGAGTATGATTTAACTAAAATTCAAGCTATGATAAAAGAAAAAAAGTAATTGATTCATTTCTTAACCAAACTTCCGGTAGCACATTGCGTAAATTTGAGTTAATTCTTATTGCGTAATTAAAAGTTTAAAATCGAAAATCTTAGAAGTTATGAATAAAATTTTACCTTCCAATATGAACTTAACATTATCAAACCTCTTCAAGAAGAATGCTCTATGAATTTTCTTTGTAAATAAGCATTAGGTTCCTCCATAGAAATCCATAATTTCATCTAAATAAAGCATCATAATAATTTGTTTTGAACAACCATTCACGAATGCTTCGATAGACATGAGATTTAAGTACAACATAAAGAAATTATGTTTCTAGAGACATTATAATAGTCAGACAGATGATATGGTCAAATCCGATCACCTTACATAGTATCTCTAACATATATATATGCATGACTAATTAGAAGCCTAAAGGGAAATCATTGCCAATCAAACAATTTTGTATATATATAGTCAGCCTTTATTCAATGACGGTTTTATTCTTTGCTGTTTTAATAATTTTCTGATCATAAAGAAGTGATCTTAGTATTTATGGATATTAACAGTTATTTATTTTAAACATCATCATATTAAAAAGGTGAAGTGAGGATTTAGAGCACAAAAAGATCAGAAGTTGGGTGGTGATTATCTGAAAAGAAAAATGAATTTCACCTCTGCAATTATATTGGTTGCCACTCCTGTATATATACTTTACAGCTTCATTAACAATCTGTTAAATAGGAAATTTCATCAGTTTTAAGGATCTGGAGATGAAAATATACTTAAAGTTGGAGAGGATACTTGCCTGATCAAGAGCAGGATGTAGTTCGAGTCCATGAAACCATAATTTAAATATCTGATACTCCGTTGCTGCCAGACTAATGCCAAATACAACAATTCCCTACAAAATCTTGTCAGTAATGCCAAAGCATATTTAAAAATTGATTAAAACAAGAATGTGATGAGAAATACAAACAAAATCCTTATCAATCAAAAGAGGAATAAAAAGACTCATTTTTGCACATTTGTACAAGACAAAAGGGTGAGAGATATCTTGTTGGAGAAAATAAAGCATACAACAGGTAAATATGCAAATTACACATGTTCAAAGGCGAAACAGATATAATTGAAACATAATGTTACTTGTTCACTGAGAGGAGCATTGAAAACTCGACTTTTGCCAAAGTGTTAGGCTAGTCCCGTGGTGCAACGGAATACCCCACCAAAGCTAACATCTTCTCAACTAATAAGAACTGGGAGATAGTTTAAATAATGAGACGAAACAAGAAGTTTAATCTATGACTACAAATGATGATTCAAAGTTGATACAAAAGGTTGCCATCACATAATGCCTAAGTTTCAATTCAGCTTTTGAGCCAACAGTATTGTAAACCAACCAAAAAGTAATATTGGTAGTTCAACGGGAATAAATTGCCAGGATGAACTGATGCTACAATTGATATTCAGAACCTAAAAAAAGCTGTTGACATGAAATGGTAAAGTGAAACATGAAATGGTAGAGTGAGATATTATCATTAGATATAAAGCCCTTAGAAAAAGATTAGTGGGTCATAATAAGGGACGAGAAAAAGAATAGTTGGTCAGAATAAGGGATGCATCAATCAATTGCCAAGAATAAACTTTCTAGTGCTGAAGAGGCATGAAAAGACAAATAAATATATGATCTTTGGAGAGTTTTCAAAAGATTTTAGGACAATAGCAACACTTGTATCAGTCATCACCTTTTCAAGGAAAATCAGAGTGTCGAGCTTGTCTTTTTTTGCTAGGAATCAATAGTCATTTATCACTGATTAAACTCAACCAAACCAAAGAAAGAAATGGAATCCAACAATAATTTATATAACCAGCTCTATGTCAATATAATAGAAGTACCCATTACAGATAAATCCACTATTGAGTTGGAGTCGATTAAAAATAACAATAAAATAATTATTAGCATATGGAAAATTGAACAATATAATAGTGAATAAAAAAATAAATAATTCGCTATTACAAAAGGAAAATATTTTATAACCCAAACTCACAAATTATGTCCACGCTTGTATACATACTACAAAACCCACCCACTAGTTGCTCACTTTTATTTGCCACTCACAGCACACACTCTCTCATACACTACAGACACCACTCACTTATACCATTCACTCACACTTGATGTACATACTCAAAAATGATTTTCTTTCTCTCTTGGTGTGTATTTCAACATGAAACTCACCCTATTTATAGTGCAAAATGCACTGTTCATGAGCCAATCTACACCATTCAATATGCAATCTTGCCAACTATCCATTCAAGCTAATTATTTCATTTTTGTCGGCCAATTGCAAGTGCATGGTCCACTTGCTTCTTAAATTGGCAGAGCAATTTGCCTAATTTTGGTTGCACCAAAAACATCTAGAAGATTTTATTAGTAATGATTTTAACACTCCCCTTCGTTGCCAATATCTCTAATCTTCTTCCTTGAAGTCATGTCGAGTTCTTCTCGAAATTCTTCTAATTTTTCACTGTTAAGACCTTTATTGACAATGTTTGTCAATTGTTCTTCTGTCTTTACATGGATCACCTTGATCTCCCCAGTTAAGGCTTTTTCATGAATAAAATGATATTGCACTTCCACATGCTTTGTTCTGGCATGAAACACTGGATTTTCAACTAAACAAATAGTTGACTGATTATCACAGTATAGTGTTACTGGATAATCAACTGGTTGGTGTAAATTCTCCAACAACTGTACTAACCGCGTACTTTCCTGTGCTGCCATCGTTGCTACACGATACTCAGCCTCTGTTGTTGAGAGTGACACTGTTGGTTGTCTTTAACTACACCAAATAACAACTCTAGAACCCAAACTAAATGCATAACCGGTGGTTGATCTTCGTGTATCATAATCACTGGCATAATCAATATCATAATATCCTTCCAACTTGCAAGTCATTTTACTTTTATAAAATAACCCGAGATCAAGTGTTCCTTTGATGTACCTCAAAATTCTCCGAACAGCTTCCAGATGTGACTTTTTTGGAGTTTGCATGAACCGACTGACTACTTCAACTGCAAATGCAATATCTGGCCTTGTCAATGTCAAATAGATCAAACTGCCAACTATCTATCGGTACATCATCGAATCCTCCAAATTGTTGCCTTCTATTATGCTTAATTTGGAGTTCACCTCTATTGGAAGAGCAAGAGGTTTGCAGTCAAGCATTCCATACTTTTGAAGGAGATTCCTTGTATATTTCTCCTGACATAAGAATAGCCCTTTTCCTGTACACTCCATTTCCAATCCAAGAAAGTGATTCAGTTCCCCAAGTTCTTTCATCTGAAATCGAACTGATAGATTTTTCTTTGTCTGATGGATCTCGTTAACATTGTCTCCAATGATGATGAGATCATCAACATAAATAAGAATTACTGCTAGCTTTCCTTCCTGAGCTTTGACAAATAAACTTTAATCAGCTGGTGCAACTCCATAGCCGCCATGGATAAGAAACTCAGCAATCTTGCCATACCATGCTCTGGGGGATTGCTTCAACCCATAAAATGCCTTCTTCAATTTGCAAATATACTCAGGATTGAGCTTGTTCTCAAATCCTTTAGGTTGCTCCATGTACACTTCTCGATCCAACTCTCCATTAAGAAAGGCATTTTTGACATCCATCTGCCATAAGTCCCAAGAGTTGCTTGCAGCAAGTGCCAACGAAACACGAACAGTTGAAATCTTGGCCACTGGACTAAACGTTTCGTCATAGTCTAGCCCATACTGATGTGAGAATCCTCGTGCTACCAAACGAGCTTTGTATCTCTCTGCTGAACTTCTGTTGACTGCTCTTCACACTTCTCATGCAATTGTTCTTCTTCATTAGAGTGAGGAAGTGCAATATACTTCAATGTCCACCATGATGATGTCTCATCAAATACAACATTTCATGAGATATAGCATTTGCCAATTGTAGGATCACAACATCTCCATCCTTTTCTGTTCTCATCATAGCCTACAAAGATACACCTGGTTACCTTTTTCTCAAACTTGCAACATAGATGATCATGTATAAATACATAGCAAACACAACCAAATACTTTAAAGTGGCTCACTGTAGGTTTCATGCTCTACAATTTCTCAAATGGAGACATAAATCCCATCTTCAGTTGAGGAAGTCTGTTGATTATATGAGCTGCTATTTTTATACACTCGGCTCAAAATCTCCCAAGGACATTATTGGCATGTAACATGCTTTTGCATACTTCTGCAAAATGCTTGATCTTTCTTTATACAATACCATTTTGTTGTGGCGTATTTGGACAAGTCAATTGCCTTCTAATCTTACACTGGACAACATAACTTGAGAACTCATCAGAGATGTATTCTCCCCCATTGTCAGTACGAAGGCACTGGATTTTGCTTCCAACTTCACTTTCAACCATCAACTTGAATTGAATTTTGCAAGAGTTTCAAATTTTTTTTCATGAAATAAACCTAGACATATCTTGAATAATCATCAATAAATGTCACCATGTAGTGCATACCATTGACTGATGACTGCTTCACTTTTCTAAATACATTTGAGTGGATTAACTCTAGTGGCTGTTTAACTCTAAATGATGACTCCTCATATGGAAGTTGGTGCACTTTTCCATACTGACATCCAATACAAACCATGTCAGTACGAACATCAAGATTAGGTAGCCCTCTTAAAGAGGACTTGTTCATTATCATCTTCAACTTCTGATAATTAACATGTCCCAGCCATGCATGCCACAAGTCAGTTGTTTCATTGCTCATTGTCTTCTCCACATAAGCATCTTCTACAAATAAAACATACATAGAATCCACTTTTTGTCCCTCCATTATTGGTGTGTCAACTATTTTAACTTGTTGACAAACCTTGACATCTTTGGGGCCGAACACAACATAATTGCCATAATTAGTTAAATCTGAAACTGATAAAAGATTCTTCTTTATGCCTGATACTCTATACACATCCTCCAACTGCACTTGTTGTTGATTCGAACAGGAAGTGATCAGAGTGTCACCAATGTGAATGATTGGTAGTTGCGAGTTATTTGTAGTTACCACAACTCACTTGCCTTTGTACTCTGAAGCATTACAGAGCTTGCTTTTGTCTCCTGTCATGTGATTGGAACAACCAGAATCAAAAACCCAACACTTCTCATAATTAATTCTATGAAAACTAGATGCACTAAATGTCTGCTCTTCTTCTACTTCTATTGTGGTAGCCATAAGGCTAGGGACTTCCACGATCTCTGAAGTAGAACACTCTTCCATTTGCACAATTTCTGCAAATGATGCTTCAGCATCCCACTCCGGTTCATCCTAGCAGCGGTTGTTTGTTGTTGCTATATTATTCTGAACAGTCTTCTTTTTAGACCAGCAATATCTGGCATTGTGTCCTTTCTTGCCACAATTGAAACACCCGCCATTCTGGCGTCTAAAATTCTTAGACTGTTGATTGTTGTGTTGCTGCCTCTGTTGGAACCGATCTGATTTGATATTACCTCATGTCTTCCCTCCATTGTTACCACGAGGTTGATTCTTCTTTTTGTTGATGAAGAGCGCCACCTCTTCAGTATTCAAGGAAACTTCATTCATTTGATTTGCTAGAGTTTCTTAACTTACCAATAAATTCTCCAACTCTTTGATTGAAGGTTGTGCAGGCCAACCTTGAACTGCAGCCATGAAACTGTGGTACTGAGGTCGTAGTCCATGAATGATGATTCTATTCATTCTGCTGCTAACTATTTTGGATGCCTCATCCAACTTAGCAATTTCTCAACATAAGAACTTCACCTTAGTAAAATACTAACTAATTGTCATATCTTTTTTTGAGATAGACATTAGTTCATTTTCTAACAGTTGAAGTCTGGCGTCATTCTTCTTTGAGAACCGTAGAGCAAAGGAATCCCAAGCTTCTTTCGGTGTGGCAGCATTTCTAATATGTTCCATCATCTCCTCTTCAATGGTTGTTTTGATGGCAAACATGACTTTCCCAGCTTTAATTCTCATATTTTCTGAGATTGCTAGCATCATCTGGTGGTGGTGATATAGATTCAGTCCCAGCAACAACCTCCCAGAGGTCTTGACCTTGCAAGTATGATTCCATGCAAGTTCTCCACATGCTATAATTATTATTAGTTAATTTTTTAATAGCACTGACATTACCCGATTCCGCCATAGTGACTTAGATTTAGCAGCCTCGCGTTTCATCAAGCAAGTGTGGTTCCGAACCAATAAGGTTCACAGTTCCAAACTGTGCACATGCAAAATCTCCCCCTTACTATAAATTGAAAAATTCTCAAAAAATCTTTTCTAATGTGGAAGATCAGTCAAAACTGCAACCACAGAGTATACTCAGAATTTTAAGAGAAATTACAACCACAGCTCTGATACCACTTGTTGAGTTGGAGTCGATTAAAAATAACAATAAATTAATTATTAGCACATGAAAAATGGGACAATATAATGGTGAACAAGAAAATAAATTTTCAACTAAATAAATTCACTATTACAAAAGGAAAATATTTTATAACCCAAGCTCACAAATTATTTCCATTCTTGTATACATACTACAAAATCCACCCACTAGTAGCTCACTTTTATTTGCCACTCATAGCACACACTCTCTCATACACTACACACACCACTCACTTATAACATTCGCTCACACTTGATGCACACACTCACAAATGATTTTCTTTCTCTCTTGGTGTGTATTTCAGCATGAAGCTCAATCTATTTATAGTACAAAATGCACTGTTCATGAGCCAATCTACACCGTTCAATATGCATCTTGCCAACTATCCATTCAAGCTAATTATTTCACTTTTGTGGGCCAATTGTAAGTGCATTGTCCACTTGCTTCTTAAATTGGCAAAGCAATTTGCCTAATTTTGGTTGCACCAAAAACATCTAGAAGATCTTATTAGTAATGATTTTAACATCCACAAATATTCTTAAAAAAAAGGATGAAAAATTGAAAGGGGTAAGGTGAGAAAAGTACCGAGGACCAGAAACAAGGGCGATATGAAGAGCCTGATTGATGGTGGAGCAATGGTTCAATGATTTGGGAGGTTATTGGAGGTGGTAGTATTGATGAAAAGCTGCTGTGGAGGAGCATTGTGGGATTTTGGAAATAGAAGAAGCAACAACAGCAGCAGTTGCACACGTACGGCATCGCCATTGTTTGCAACAGCTTCTGGATGAAATTAGGAGGGTTGGAAGAGGTTTTAGGCGTTGGCAAGGAAGAAGACAAAGAAGGGGTATGTTACATAGATTATTATTATTAGGACTCATCATCATCATCATCGACAATATCCATTTGACGTAGACTTCACCAGGCCATTTTGCTATATTAACATGACACTATATGCAAAAATTTGCAATTCTCCATTTTTAGCAAAAATTTACATCACACCCTTCTCATTAGAAGAATGAGTGGATTTTTTTTAATTAATTAATTAAAAAAAACTCCAACTTTTTATTTCATTTTGTTTTTGTAGAATTTAAACTTACCCTCTCAGAAAGTAGTTGAAATTTGCTTTAAGTTGGAGCTCTCTTGTTATCTGATGGAACAATAATACTATGCATGGCAACTATAGGGAGAAGGGAAGGGAGGAGACAGGAAGAGATCGGTAACTTAATAGATTAACATTCATCTATATTAAAAGATAATTTTTTAAAATTATTTTAGTATAACTATGTGAATTATTATCCTATTGAATAATTAAATAAAAGCTATATTTTTCTCTAAAAAAAAAGCTATCTTTTTTTAGTATAATTATTTTTCATATTTCAATAATAAGAAAAACTACTATTGAAAATAAAAATAAGAAGAGCAAAGTTGAATATAATTCAACAACAAAACGAGCAATTTATTCATTTAAGAGGAGAATCTCATTGTATGATACATCAAAGTGTATATTGACATATATAAAAGTTGTTTCAACCAAGTACATATATACATATATGAGTAAGGAGTCTAAATGGTTGAAACATGAGCAGCATCATCGTGATGATGATCATCAACTGTGTCAACCAGCACAACCAGTGGACTCCTAACACGGTGGCCAAAACCATCCCGCCAAACAATTTCTCCAAAATCATATCTTCCTTGAGATTTCTTTAGTGGGTTCAGAGTCACATAAAACGAAAGTTCCTGCTTGAACCACGTAAACAACAATACCCGAGGCCAAATCACTACATCAACTCCATTAGGCTTCGCAATGCTGACAAAGTATATGGCATTTTTGTTTCCCCCCACATTTCGAACAGTCCTCTTGATTGTTGTGCAGGATTTCAGATTGAGCACTGTGATTGATGGGTAGTTTATGTTTGCGTTTGATAGTTTTGGCAAGCAAGAGCAGCTTGTGTCGGTCCCAGGAGAATGATCAAGAACTAAAGCCTCTATTTGTTTCTGAGTGTACCCAGAGTTGCAAAGGTAGATAATGTAGTCTCTAGGTTTGATGTCGTAAATCAGACCTGGATCCATTGCTTTTAATGGGTTTAAATGTCCAGCTCCAATGTCAAAGGGGTTTGAACCTTTTGTTGAATCACCAGCCAGAATGGCATCAAAAGTTGTATCTTTTGTATATGCTACACAAAAGAAGATGTTCAAAAAACATGATGAAACTAGATAGAAGATAAAGGAGATTCATGTTAATTAAATTCCTAATATATGTGTGTGTATGTGTTACCAGTGGTCATGAGAGCAGATCTAATGGCTGCAGGAGACCAGGAAGGATGTGCGGATTTAAGAAGAGCAGCAACTCCTGAAACATGAGGGCAAGACATTGATGTTCCTGACTGAAAATTCCACTCCACGGACCTTTTATCACCTTCAAGAAAAGTTGGAGGAGTCTTAGTAGGCCATGCTGCTAATATATTAACTCCTGGAGCAGTTAAGTCTGGCTGTAACAAATTAAACAACTAACTAATCAATACATATCTATATACCATATAGCACGGTTAAATAATTTTCAGTGTAGAATGAATGAATTAACCTTGAGAAAGTCAGGTGAAACTGAGCTTGGCCCTCTGGAAGAGTAGGGTGCTACCACAGGTGCTGGTGACTTCCCAATTACAGTCCTACTTGGTAGTATCTTCACCTCTTGGAATCTTCTATGTACATGCATGCATGGCCCATATATTATTGATATATGTATGATTATGATAAATTACTCAAAAAACATATATATATATATATGGAACTTACTGTTGAAAGTCGTTAATATAGTTACGAATGGTAGTTCCTTGAGTAAAATCAACACGAATTGTGGGGATGATGTCAACATCTGCAAACTGGTTGGTAGGAATGTCAACATAGATTAAAGCTGCTCCATTGGCTGCCTTCACTGCTTCTTGTGCACCGTCACTAAATGACGATGACCCTATGCAAAAAATGATCTTCCCCTTTGCTGATTTTCCATTCCAATAACTCTTAAGGCAAATCCTGCATGCACCATATCCATCCTTATAGCTTGCCCCAAGCTCAAAGCTTAGTTAGCTACCAGAAAGTTGACACATGTACTCTCAGTGAAAGATTAGAGGAAGAGACGTACCCGCTTTGAAAATATATATCTGAAGTGTCTAATTCACCAGTGATCTCTTTTCTCAGGAAGCTCTCTCCCTAATATATACATAATCATATGGAAATTCAATTATATATATATATATATATATATGATCACAATTAGTGCATATCAATTATTCCATCTAATTCATTTAATTAATCTCGACCCAATAACCCTTTTTATTAAGTCCTCATATGATTATTTCTTCTTTTCTATTAAACTCTATAGAAACCCTTTTCCCATAAAGAAAAGGCATGATGAAATGTGAAATGCTTTGCTTTAGCCCTAACCAATGGAACTTAGCACTCTATTATTATTATTATTTTTGCTTTCAGTAGTAAACTTGAACATAAAGTGAAGAGAAAAATAAGTAAAAAAGGCCCTTATAATGTTTGAATCGATTACCATAATAGACAATTTACTATTGAGAACTATCTCAGTTGGAAATGTTCGATCGATGGTGGAAGCAGCAACGGATATGCCCCATGGTGAGACATTCTTTACTTGAGCTGGTTCAGGACCATCATTTCCAGCTGAGAACACTACAGTAACACCAAGTTGCATAGCATGAAACGAACCAATAGCATTAATTGAATAAGAGAATAGAACCAATGGGGGCGGTGAACCCAATGATACTGATATTATATGAACACCATCATTCAATGCATCATCAAAAGCAGCAAGCACATCAGCTCCTGAGCACTGTTCCCTCTTTCCCCAACACACTTTGTACACTGCTAGTCTAGCCCTAGGTGCTCCACCTCTAGCAGTTCCTTGTGCAAAGCCTAGAAAATTAACATTGTTTACCGCTGATCCAACAGCTGTTGATGCAGTATGCGTTCCATGACCCAAAAAGTCTCGAGGAGACTCAAATTCTGCATTGCCACCGCTCTTATTCAGCTTTCCGAACTCTTTTTCAAACCCTTTGATGTAGTAACGTGCACCGATTAGCTTCCGGTTGCATGCTTTTCTGGGCTCAAAATCTTCTCCTTTAACACATATCCCCTTCCAAGTTGGTGGGATTGGCCCCAGGCATTTATCTTCCTTGAAACTTTCAGATTGTGGCCATATCCCTTAAGGTCATATATGCATGATTCATCAAGTTCAGATTAATTCTATAAGTGTCAAGAGATTAACAAGTTTGATACATACCTGAATCAATAACACCAACAATAACATTATCCCCATAATTCAGTGGAAACTTAGTAGTATCCTTAACTTCATTGTTGTACAAGGGAACGCCCAAGAAGTCCCAGCTTCTTGTGGTGTGTAACTTTTGTGTCTTGCTCCTGAACACTGATATCACTCCCTTCATCTCTGCATATATATATATACATATATTGCTCGATTACTTTTTTCTGATTAATTGATATTAATGTGAAGTTGTCAATGGAATCATTGAATTGAAAGTTAGATTCATTACTGGCAATTGTGTCTGCTTGAGTTGAATTGAGCACTGCTGAGAAGCCTGAGAAACTATGCTTGTAGCTATAGAGCAAGGATTGCTTAGCTTCATCTTCACTGAAAAATGGAAACGATACAAGGTGAATTTAATTGATTAAGTTGGCATAATTATATATATGGATTGCAATTAATGTTCATGCAGCACATGCAAAAGTTTATAAGACCTTGAAAACACATTGGAGAGGAGTTGAAGATGAGAATTAGATGTGAGGATAGGATCATGAAAAGGACTGAGCCCAAGGTAAACGATGTAAACCTGCAAAAAAGAAAAAAGAACAATCAGAAGAATGCAGATGAGACCATTATTAGTATCATTATAAAAGTAGACAAGAAATCAAAAAAAATAAATAAAGGATCAAACCCTTTTGAGTGATAAAGTTATATGAGATGCTGAGGCTATTGAATGAAGAAAAGAAAGTGAGAGTGATAGGCCCCAGAAGAAACAATGGAAATAAGTTGCCATGTTTGCAATTGATGTGGAAAAACCACATGGCTTGTTGGGGTTAAATACAAGAGTAGTGTGCAGCTCACTTATCATTTCAAAGATGGTGGAACCGTAAAAATTAAGATGTAATTGTAGTGACATATATACACATTTATATCTGCACTTCCATTGATGATATTTTATCTTCAAAGCGATGGTTGAGGCTGAGGGAAAAGGATTTAAAACCCTACCTTCACCTCACCACTCACCTTCCTCTCTCCTCATCCTTTCAAATTTACTTCTACATCACCACATTATGTATGTAGACTGCTAATAATGCATATACATAGACCATGAAAGGAAATGCATTAATTATGTGACCTTCATCATTTTGGTACATACATATATAATTAAAATTCTATTCTAATGAGTAATTTTACTTTACCAGCATTAATCATATATCTATACATTCTTCTTGCTAGCTATTTTCATCTTCAGAAAATTACTCAGTGACAATTAATCCAGCCATATGCCCTTGACATGCATACGCACTTTCTTCTGTTAATATAATATATAGTCTTCCTTAATAACATAATCCAAAATATCCAAACATGTGAGTGAAACTTAGTGTTAGTAACATATTTAATCAACCATCCCAACTTCAAAATGACAGCAATTGCTTACATACATGAACACATTAGTTTTGGACCCTAATCATATGACCTAGCTAGCTACTTAATTTCTAATCAAGTATGGTATATGTCTAAGCTCATAGACTGCTCATGGATGAGGTTTTGGCTAGGTACAGTCTGTACAATAAGAAATTATACTTTACAAACTGTCTAGCATGTCACACCTAGCTAGTAACCATTATAATCCCAGCTAGTGATGCACCAAGTTCTCTTATGGTATAGAAAATTTTAAGGCATGCTGTTCTACAAATTAATTTAAGTCTTATATATAAATTATTTACTCAATTCATAGTCCACAACACATCATGAGTTACCCATATTAATTTTGGTTGTTGTTTAATTGAAATGCTATATACCTACATATACATATATATGATAATGAATGTTGCATGCTTATTATGGCATGAACCTAGCCATATACCTTTGTAATGATCATCAAAGCTGATAACTCTACTAGTAGAGTTCTGATTTAACTTTAGAACTACAATTCAAGCAATAATAATAAAATGTAATCAATTCATTTCTTAACCAAACGTTCGGTAGCGCAATGCGTGAATTTAAGTTTATTCTTATTGCGTAATCAAAAGTTTAAAATCGAAAGTCTTTGAAGTTACGAATCAAATTTTACTTTCCAATATGAATTTAACATCATTAGACCTCTTCAACAAGAATATTATACGAATTTTCTAATTTGTAAGTAGGCATTAGATATCTCTCATACAAATCCATAATTGCATCTTAATAAATCATCATAATAATAATTTGATTTGAATAAGCATTCAGCTTGCTTTGATAGGCAGGAAGTTTAAGTACAGCATAAAGAAATTATGTTTCTAGAGACATTAATTAATAATAATAGTCAGATAGATGATATGGTCAAATCCAATTACCTTACATTAGTATCTAGCTACAACATATATATGTATATGCATGTGACTATATATTTACAAGCTCTAAGTGGGAAACTACTGTAAATCAAACAACTTTGTACATTGTAGTTAATTTTATACAAATATAAGAAAATATTGTTATAAAATAAATACAAAGAGAAATTTAGAAGAGTATTGAGTGTACAAAGAAAAAGATAATCAAAGATTTAAATAAGTATATGAGAGCAAAACAATTTATTCTTTACTGTTCTTGCAGTGTATGATTGTCCAGCACTTAATTTAATTATTGCAGTTTTATAAGTGTTCAAAGCATTTATGGATATTAATTAACAGTTATTTTTTTATATATATATATTTGAATTACATATGTAAATATTGAATTTTGGAAGCAGCTTTGGCAATTTTTGCAGAATGGTATATAATTATGCAGAAAACCAGTCCTATGGCATTATTCATAATGAAAATTAGAGCATTAGCATATGTTTGATATATATAAATATGCAATTTTTTTATGTTTTTTTCCTTTTATTTGCATAAATTTTTTTTTCTAGTTTAATTATATTAAATATGAGATTAATTTTCAGGTTTTATAATTCTAATTGTGCAGGTTGTTAGTTGTTAAACACCATAGGAATAATGCTCCTCCTTTAAGTAGTCAAAAAAAAAAAAAAAGCCCATTTGACTCTAACAACTCAATAGCAGATATTAGTGTTCTTAATTAGAAAAGTGTGGGACAGAGTCCAAAAACCTTTTTTGAAGAATCTAATTAGCTGCAAAATACACAGCATGCAGTTGATGAAGCTCATAACGCAACAACTAATTAATAATTAAACTTCCTTTTGCTCAAAAAGAAAAAAAAACATTAATTAATTAAATCTCCAAAAAGTGCATTTTAGTCAATGTAATATTACTCAAAAGTAAGTTTTCTTGTGCAGTACTGCATTTATATATTTATCTGCTATATATATGTTAATAATCATATGTGGGAAGACTAATTAATTAGTCTTTGTTGCAATTAAATTGGATTATAGTTAGTTAACTATGATTAATAAATAATTATACTTGTAAATTACTCTCTAATTATTCATATAATTAGTTTTCTCATTATATGTTATAAGCCATTATTAATTACCAGTGCTGGCACTTGACTTAGTGACTTGGCAAGTAATGTTATAATTAAGCCATAAATGCTCTAAAATTTTACTCTCTGTAGTAAGCTGAAGTATATACTGAAACCAAAATTTGATAATTATTTAGTCTAGGATTATTATCATAATGATACTTATAGGTTAATTGGTAGCTCTACATATTAATTAATACTATGCAATAATCTGGATATAATACTCTCATTAGTATACTCATGATACAATAAACATGTTGATAATCAGCTATGTAGAAGTACTTAAATATTCACTTTTGGATTATTATTCCTTTAAATCATTTGAATGCAATTTACTCGATAATTCTACACTTACTATAACTAACATTTTAATCAGATATCATTAATATCCTAAAATATTTAATTTGTCTCTTAAATTAAACTTCCAAAATTTTAAATATGGTCTCACTAAAATTTGTTTAACCTTTTTTTTGGTTTGAGAAATCATTTGGATGTTGATCTGTACTCACACAACATGAAATATTGACATAATAAAATTAACATGTGCGGGTACAAGCCAGCCACCTGCGATTTTTTGAGGAAAAAAAATGTTAAAAGAGTTTTAGGTGATAAGATGATAATGAGATTTGATTAAACTATTAAGATACTAGTTAACTTAGCAAAGAAGTGCTCATTTTTTTTATTTATTAGAATTTCATTCTTCGAAAGAACAAACGAAAATTTTATTGTTTAATACACCAGCTGATACGAAGAAGTGCACTTCTATAAAATCATTGTATAAATTTAAAAAGAAAAAAAACAAATTGGTAGTGATCACCATTAACTGTGACAATTATATAAAGAGGGTACTGATTAATTAAGATTATAACATGATTTTCAGGTGGTAATTTGGATGTACAAGTAAATTGAGTATATATATATATGATTACTGAGTATGATTATGATGATAAATGAAGCTTGTAGATTACTCTTAAGCTACAGCTACTACAGAATATTTTTTGTCATTATATATACATGCATGAGTATTTATCATTAGTCTTAAATAGGCAATGTATCATTGTCATCATCTAAAGAAAAGACTGATGAAGTGCATGCGCGCATAGTGCAAATGAAGGGAAGAACAAGTGCCAAAATTATATACTTGTATTTTGTTTTATTTCTTTTTAATCCAAATCCATACATTTCAATTCACATGGATTCAAAACCAAATCATTATACATATATACGTAGCTAGCTTGTATTGTATTGGACCCACCATGCACTAACATTTTCTTTTCTTTTTTTTTTGGTTATTATTATCATCTCTCATTTCATGTCTTAGTTGAAGCTCTTTCAGAGGAGGAATATTTGACAATATGTGTATCAATTGCTCATGAAGTCATAAATGTGGGTCATTATGCTATAGACCTTTACATTGCAATTCCAAGTTTTTTGCAGTATTAACCTCTACAAGAATTCAAAACTTAATTTAATTAGTCTTATTTGTTAATTCTTCTTTCTTATAGATAGATAGATTGATAGAATGATATTTTGATAGATAGCTGCCCAACTGATAGTGAAAGAGTATAGAAAGCTAATTTTGTTTTCAGCCACCTAATTAACTTTACAGACAATTAAAAGAAAAGTTAGTGAAAAACTCGTCAAATAACAATTCCTTTTAAGAGTGTTTTGAAATGTAGAGTTTGAATCATATTATTATCAATTAAAAAAAAATCGTCTTTTATTGTATAGTTCATTAATATCTAAATCATATATTCTATTAAAAAAAATAAAGAAAAATATTGAAGAATGGAAAGATGTCAATTATTTGCCACTACCAGCCAACATGCAATACAAAAACAAAGAAAAATTATTTCCCACTATCATGGCAATACGCAAAAAAAAAAAAAAAAAAAAAAAAAAGTTTTCTGTTGCTAAGAGCCTTCAGGGAGCA